>AXCM01008359.1:0-13947 GCA_000473375.1 Anopheles culicifacies | reverse complement strand
GCATCAAATGCAACATGTGGCTTCCCTGACGAATATTACGTGCATCTATTTAATGCGTGGAGTTTTTTTTTCCCACAGATTCTATTTTTCACTTTCTCAACGTCTTTTTTTTGCTTCTCGTCTGTCTGGTACACGCGGCGGAAGCCATAAACCATTCGGAATGCGCGAAGCGAAGAGTTTTATTTTAGTGTGACGCTCCCGAAATCACGCAACCGATTGTCATATGAACGGTTGCCTTTTTTATGATGAAAAAGCGCGATTATTGTTTATATATTTTTATATTATAAAAAATCCTCTTCTAAAGACACGTGCCGTTTTCCAAAAAAAAAAAAAAAGATCACCATGGGTAATTTTTTAAGATAATAAAAAGAATTCACAAAAAATCGTATCTTTATTAACTCATCGTCGTTCTTTAAAAAAAATAATTGTAAGGAAAAACTGTCATCTATTTGTTCCTCATTTTGCGCCTTCATTTCGGTCATATGTTCATATTTCATACCGTCCCTTTTGCGTCCTTGCTGTCCCTATTGGACTACCGCTGAGAACATAACCACAGAACAGGACATTTGAGAAGGACCTAATTGAAGTTGTCGCACGACCCGGAACACCAGTTTATGGTTCATTTGAAATAAAGGAAGTATAATTTTTAAACATTTTTTTTTCTTTATTACACATGTTCTTTCTGTTAAAAATTGTCTCTAAAAGTTCGTTAAGCAAACTTTCACACAAATCTGTCAAACGATCGATCTTTGGTGGGCAGAGAAACTAATTTGTTGATACAAGTATATGACACCATGTGGCGTGAGGAAACGGACGAATATCCTTCGAAAGCGCAAGTGTAGTAACGCCCTCAAAACCGTGGGAAGTCTCCGATCACACATCCTTCTTGCGTCACGGTCGCGGCAAATGGTGACAAATCCTTCACACGCCACACACGCACACACACGGAAGTGACGTGATCGTACAAAACCGCAGGATTGCGCGTCTTCAATGCGCACTACAACAGATGTGCCATCAGAAGGCAAAGGATACTCTCACTCTCCGGCACGCACGCACGTTGCTTTTCAATTTCATTTTCTTTCCATCGGGATATTCTCCGTTTGCTACGCTTACGCTCCCACGCTTCTTCGGTCGCGGTTCATGATTATCCTTCGCGGCTCGAAACGCGGCCAAGATGAAGGCCAACACAAATAAGATCCATTTGGCCGGTGGCAAGCAGCTCTTCCGCCGGGATTGGATGGGTTTGTCGGTGGGATTTTTTTATTTCTATTAGTCTAAAGCAACGTTGACGAGCATGGGAAAAAAATCTCACGTCCGGTTTTGAGGGAGTAATGCAAGAAAAACGATTATTTGTATGAAGGTCCTCGCGCACGTCATCCTTTTTTTTTGTGGTTCGTTGTTTCCCGCCAGCGGTGAGCAGTATTCAAATTGGATATCACCGGATCCGCGGGATCCCGCGGGTAAGGTCGACCATCTGGAGTGTACGCGTGAGGCTGGAAAATGCCCACACCGCGCTGCGTAGAGGATGTACGGTTCCGGCAGCAGGCAATCGATCGAAATCGAAAGGAAACCGATGATTTGTTTGCTACCGTGAAGAAAAACAGCTGGATGTCCTTTGGGTCAGTTAAGGAAGGAAGGGATTTTTTGTCTATATCCTGTTGGGCGATGGATGTTTGGGCATCAAAGTTTATCGGTGAACAATAAATGAGTATCTCAACGGAAATGGTAAGGTGGAGAAGATAGGCACTAAGCGCTCTAAAGACTAGGGAGTACACTTTTGAAATCCCCATTATTCTTCCAAGGAAAATTTGGATAAAGCTCTCGGATTATATAATGTTGTACGCAAATCAATTCAAACTCAGAGGAAGAAGGTGAAAAGACTTTATTTATTATATGCCAAGAACTTGTAATCCGTATAGTGATCCTCGCTACAGATTCGTTGTTATCCTGTGACTCTTGCTCTTCCATTTTTCATTGTTTTTCGGTGTAATGAATTATCTGAAGTCAACTTGATCATGATCGAATCCTATTCGGACCGTTCCCCCGCATGCAGGGCTGACTATCCTGTTGCTGGTAGTCTCAAGCCATGGAATCCAGAAATGGCGGACCAAGACCCTAGGGATTGTAGAGAGTCATAGGAAAGATTGAAGATTAACTTGGAATTTGAGAGCAGTGGACAATCAAGTCACTTTGAATCCCCAAGCAAGTTGGTGCTTCGAGACTTACTACAAAGATCACGCCAGATCTGACGAAGGTAGAGTGAGGATAGAAGTGTGCAGATGTTAACGCTCTTCGGGACCTGCGGGAAAATTGTAAGAATTCTCTCAATCTTTGTTGACGAGTTGCTTACAAATTCCGTTCACTTCAATGTTTGGCCTTCCACATCCATAATTTACATCCAGATTCCAGATTCGACACTTTCATACTGCTTGGAACTCCCAAAACGGCTAGCATGTTCAACCAATATTTCTATTTTATGAGATCCATTCCCTTGAGACCTTTTCTAGGCTTTCCTTCCAATGCCTTGTAAGCTATCGTACAACACTCGATTGTTTCACCTCGATAGGGTAGATCATCTCGTTCATCGATTCTCGTTCTCGATCATCAAATCGTTTGCTGAGATTTGCAATATCCTCGCTACAAAGCCTTTCCCTATCGCTTTACTATCCCCGATACCTGGTGACATTATAAACAACTCCAAAAACAGCCGCGCGCCAGTTGACTGCAATCACGCGAATAATGATCAGTTTGCATACCGTAGTGAGCGCCATTTTATCACCTTGGACCGATCGACGACGACGCAAACCGAACCGGGCGCGAACAACACCCGATGCCGTTAGGCGCTCATTGCTCCAAAATTGCCCACCCGCATTACCATTTCCAATGCACCCAGCCGGCGGCACCCTTATGTGGAGCCGATCCGTTCCAAAGCGTGGCCGAAAACAGAGTACCTCGGAATAATTAGATTTTCCGCCTGCCCAAAACGGTCAATTGTGGGCCTCCCTTGTATAGGGGTAAGACCAGCAGAAGCATGTGGAGGGAAGGGAGAAGCATGGGTAAAACCGGTGGATCGGTTTGATCACGATCGATGCGCAATCGGAAGCCCAAGCCTCAGGGCTTCAGTGTAGAAAGATCTCGCGAATAGCCGCGCGGAACGTGCATACATAATTCTGGCCGTAATTAGAAGCATTTCAATTATTTCCTTTCTCCAGCACGGCATTAGCTGTAGGTTTTTGGGGAACGGAAAAGGGGGGGGTTGTAACATAAAAATAGGGAAAACACGGACGGGACGGGAAGAAAAGCACTCATTTCGGGTGCTTTGGAAGCCCGATATTGGGTGCGAAAGGGGAGAGTGCGCCCGATTTGAACATTCAATTACCAGGTCCGGGCAAACAGCAGTGCAACGTAGTATGGACCCCGTTTTTTGAAGGGCCATTGCCCAACATCCAGTGCCGCCAGCTGATGGCGCTGAAGGCGGCACGTAATAACACGGACCTGGAGGCGCCTGGACGCTGGGCACCGGGCCTACCCAATACCTAGCAATCATTAACACGTGCGTAGATAATTGGAAATTTAAAACATGGGAGAAGATCCCCCCCCTGTGGGGAGGCTGTGCGCTTGTGCGCCCGACGGGTCCATTCTAGGTACGGGGCTACTTATTTTTGGGGCTATTCTACGATTTTGGAGTCGCACAAGAAAAGTCATCAAATCGAGAGTTTATTTTTGTAATTTTATTGGATCTTATTTTATCTCAAACTTCCAATGGGAACTATTTAAAGTTTCTCAAACTTTTGAAAGTAATTCCTTAAAAATAACTCACCTCTCAAGATGCTATAAAACTCCCCAATTCCTAGGTGGGTATAACAGCTCTACCATGCACTAGCTCGTAGCTTCCTTCCTCCTAATTCCGAGCACGCTTCTACGTAAAGTCTATTTTTTGTTGTACTTCCTTTGCCGTTCCCAAACAGCATCATTCCACCATGCCCGAAAACCTGCTGTTTCGGCAGGTCTAGCTTTAATGATACAGTTTAACCCGGCACGGTAACTGTTCGCTTGGCGCAATTGCTTAGCCGCGGTTTTTGCTTGGCTCGTGGCGTGGCTCGTGGATCGAAGCTACCAATTTCGGACCCGGGAGTGCAATCGCAGGAAACGGCACATTACGGTCGGGGTAGGGTAAGGTTCGAAGGGTTTAGTGGACGACCTGTGTACAATCAACCTGTGCGAGGTGAATGTGGGCTCCTGTTGGTCCGGCCAATCTCTGGTTCGGTGCTGGCACGCATGCTCATTAACGGGCCCCTCGTGACGCATCGCAATTGGTCCTTCCAGTAATTATTTGCGTGACCTGGCGGACTAGCAACCTAGATCTAATGCAAATTTTATACATTATTAAGCTTAACAGTTTGTGTTACAACAAAAAACACTCACATTTGTGCTATAAAATGCAATTAATTTCATAGTTTGTTGAAGTAGCGAGTTTTTGCATTCTGTTTTTATTTTTATAATTAAATGCATGATCCTGCATATTGCAGCGTTAAGATTAATACATCTCCCTTATCGACAATAAAGCTCATTGAACTTTGATATTATTACAAACCGTATCCATATTAATCAACTCGAAAGCGAAAAAAAAACTACATAAGCACCCAGAAAACAATAGAGCCTCAAGATATTGCGGTTAATAACATGCACAACACATAAAAACACTCTTTCTCGAAGATAATCTTTGCGGAATGTTTCGGTCCACCGTGTGGTGTGCGCAATTTTAAAATGACTCCCCATTACCTCACGCATTAGGGAGCCATTTTGGAAAATGTTCGTGTGCCATGTTTTGCTCACTATTTATCGTTGATCGATCAAAAAACCCCATACGATCTACAATGTTTAAACATGATCGATATATTTTTTTCTTCTTTTGTTTCTCCCCTAAAGAACTCCAAATATGTTTTGCTCAACTGCAGCGGGTTCAATCTTATCTTGTTAGCATAATATCTGTCACCTATCGGTGGCACTGATCTAATGCATTCTTCTCTCTTAGCCCTTCTTCCTACACTCGTACGACCCTGAAGGCAACAGGTGATGCCAACACACACTCCGCACACTCTGTACAGCACATTGCACTTACACTCGTTTTCGTGGTTATGGTTAAAAGCATCCTCAACTCATCGATCATCCTTTAACCGAAACGTGTGCTCTCAGTAATGCTCCTTAGAAACAACGAAATGGGTTGCTTCTTGGCTGGAAGAAAACAACTAAAGTCCTAACCGCAGAGTTACAAGTGTGCTACAGTTGGCGGTTTTTGGTCGGAAAAAAATCTTAAAATAAATACTTGACGCCTGTACTGAGCGCCTGAGTGTCACTAACGCATTTTGGTTTTCTTTCCCAAATCTCGAGGTAATGAGTCAAGTGGTCGTAAATTATAAACGATGAGCCGTGATTAAAATTGAAACCATAAATCGCAAACCCAACGCCGGGTAATGTTTTTTTCTTGTGCCGCGGGTTGTAACTAGACACCGGAAGTGGACGGAAAACGGTTGACGGTTTTTAACAGGAAACAAAAGGGCTCATTTCGAGACGTCTCGACTGTGCTCACTACGGAGGGCGGCTGATTAATGTTTCATCATTGGAGGATGAGTATTTTTGAAAAGTTTTTTGTTCTAATAACAATTTGTGAGATAAAAACCGAAAAAATGTTTAAAATTTTGTTGGACAAACACAGATGTTGAATCTTCGAAGCCTCCAAGAAAAGAGTATGTTTAAAGGAGCTTCAATATTCAATTTAATGTCCGGAAGTCATTTCATATAATTGAAAATCTGAGATCAGAGACCATTTTAACTGCAACATTAATATTTCCAACTTTTTTTTCGATTTTCTAGCTTTTTCTTGAACATTTTCTATCATAATTGATGCAGCCATTCTAGACATTCAAATATATTCACTTTTAGACCAGATATAGATTGAGGATCTATAAGAAACAACAACCTAAGAACCTTACCCCTCTAAGTCATTTTTATTTCAACTACTGAAGAGCTCTCCAACAGCTTGTAAGTGCTGGAATTGGTTATCCTAATAATTTAAAGCAACATCCACATCTGTCACTGGTTCAAGTAGCCGCGTACTGGTCTAAAGCAACACCGCGTAACGTAGCCCTTCAAAACTAAATCTCATTGCGCTGGTCTAACAATCGACCCTGGCTCCGTACCGTGGAGCAGCTCATTTGCTGATTTAATATGCACACAATCCTATCCTGAGTAGGCCAAATTTGTTCCGTTTGTCCCTCCGTCCGTCCACGGTCACTTCCCGTGAAACTGCGCGAATGTCCTTGTCCACACATTCGCCTAATGATAATCATTACTCATTCCACACCAACCGAATGTGTGCGCGAGACGCCATGTCGTGTTCTTTTCGGCTACCGTGACCGCGCTCGCTGATTGTCTTCGCTTCTTCGGTCAAGTGTGTGGGTCCACTTTGGTCCGCTTTGGTTCGGTCGGTGCAATGGCCACGTCCGTGTGTTCGTGTTCATGTCCGGACCGTAGCGTCAACGCGAAGACGTTAAGCACGCCCGGGGCCTATGCGGAACCGATGCTGCCGGCACCATCGCCGATCATAAGCTCCCTTCCCTGCTTGGTCCGCAGGTACCTCCAAAACGTTGCTGCTCGTGCTGCCAAATTTGCCACACTCGAACGACGCGAAAAATCCGCGTCATGAAGGTGAACTTGAGAATGGCTACCCCCCGCCAACTATCCCGCACCATGTCAACCGAGGCCAATCGGTCCGGACCGAGCGGCATGATGCACTCGTTGTCGCGCCGACACTTGTCGCGTTTTCAGCGTGTCAAATCATCACTATCGAGCACCAAAAAAAAAGCACGCACACACAACCACCACATTTTTGGGCCATTCTTTGCGCCGTGGCCGTTTGCTGTGTCGTGTTACTTTTTTTGAGATTGGTACGCTCGCTTCCTTTTTGGAGGCTAATTACAGCTTCTGCACTTCATGCAGTCATGCAACAACGGTGTCTTGTCGTTTTGCCGTGTGTGTGTGTGTGTGTGTGTGTGTGTGCGGGTTGGTTGAAGGTTCACGGTACGGTTGAACCGTCACGGTACTTAAGCCTCAAAACTGCAGCTTAAGCGACGAACCCGGTCGGTTGGACGATGCGATCGGTCAACTTACCTGGGAAGGGGCGCTGCATCCGGGAGTTACTGAGAGTTTTTCGGAGGCTGAGATGGGCGCAGGAAGCTTCGGTTGGAGGTGGCTATCGAAAATGCAATTACCTTCACATCAGCGCTACCAATTATCATCACATGGCGGCTTCCGAATGAGAGTTTAACGATTTTGCTCGACTGCAGTCGACGATCGGTTGTTTGATTATTTCTTGGGGAGCTTCCTCTTTGAGGGAATTCTGAAAAGTGGACAGATGAAGATGATAGATTTTCTAACCTTGCAAATTGTGTGTGATCAGTCCCCAAATTTGAGCCAGAAATCCCAAACAGCTTGGGAAACTTGAAAACAATTTCTTTGGAATTCTGGATACAAAATTGTAGTCTGAAATAACTTTGTAATTACAGACCTGACTCTGTGGTAGTACAATAAATTCTTGGAGGTTTCGTATTCCAAAACACTCTTTTATCTACTACACCATCACTCAATAACCTCTCCACAAGCGGACTTGTTTTCTCACGTGACGGTCAATAGGTTTGACTGTCAGCAACTCCGTGTAACCATCAACTGCAGAAAGGCCAAAAGGTCTAGTGCTATCATCGACTGCCAGCGATCCGTAATCAGATGCCCGGCTCACTCGACAAGTGCCCCAGTACTTCATTCTCAGCACTTCAGCTCACGGCGTACGGTGCGCAGAATCTGACAGCCCAGCTTGGGCGAACGACCCTCTCATAATTTGGGGCGACCTTTCAAGACAACGCACTCGATCGAGCGCGTAACGCGTAATTTCCGCCTGTGTAAGGTACGATCGTTTAGCGACGTGCAAGCAATTTGGCATTCAAACCCGTGTGGTACCGTTCAAAAACCCCTGTCAACTGCACGGGACGTCCGAACGGCTGATGACTTGGCTTTCCTAAATCGTTACAAATCATAATTTTTCACACGCTGCTGCCCCCAACCGCCACCCATTTGTTGGGGCCTGTCAATCGATCGTATGGAGATCGTGTGGAGTTGCCGAGGGATGTGGCGGTAGGTAATTACCGTCCGAATGAGCTCCGAATTTTACGAAGACGATGCTTAACCAATGATGACGGGGGACTAAACCACCCCGTGGCAAGCGTGCGAGGACCGGTATCGATCAGCTGCATAGTCATAGAAGAAGGTCAGGTAATTTCGTGTCCTTATACGGTACTTATCGTGTACGCAGCAAGTGCGCAAACGATGCTTCTCCACCGTGGAAGACTTTTGTGCTGCTCGAACGCAACCACATTCGACAAAACGCAAAAGGATGGATTGATTGGGATTGAAAGCAGAGACAGGGAGAGATACATCGACAACAACAGCAGCGTACGCACATCCCAACAAAGAAGGACGGTGTATAACGCAAACCATACACTAAGTACGAGGCGCACAAAAGATTCATTATGGTAATTTCTCATTAGACAAAATGGAAATACCCCACTGCCGGCAATCAGTTGCGGGAGTTCGTTGTGGCGGTTCGATCGCTTGTTGGTTGCCGGTTGATTGAAGTTCGAATGTTTGACAGATATTCGACGGCGTAATTGACCCGACGGTGTAAACGCTACAACGAAATGGTCATCTCCACGGTGGATCCTTTGTCCGGTCCCAATCTCTGCCCGGATAGCGTGATTTACGGTGTGTCATTTGTTTATTTACCCATTTCCATCGTCCATTTTGGCGGTGGGTCCGGTGCGAGATAATGGTGGGAATCGTGGACGGTGTTCCTGAGTGAATCAGCATTCACGCACTGATGGGGGGGGGGAATTCAATTAGTTTATCGTTCGACACATTTCACGCACAGCGAACATGTGCTGGACGAAAAGGTGTCAATATTTCACGAGTTTAAATAGTCATCCAGACAGTTGATTGATCGGAGGTATTTTCAAGATAGTATATCTTTTTTGGCTGGGTGTCTCTTGAGCTACTGAGCTAACCTGAGTACTCAGAAACTGGAAATCAACATATAGACATACTACTGATATTATATTCTCAGGTTCCTTTCCATACGATCGCTTGATACTCGTAAGTCCAACAATCTCTGATGTACAAATCTATAGATCGATTATGTTCCAATGATCTCGATGTAGTATTTAAAGTCTTAGTACAGTAAAATCCTTCTAGTTTAATGTTATTTGGGCTAACTCATAGAAGCACTATTTTATTATCCAGCTTAAAACTAAATATGGTGATAAATTAAAGGCTTCTTCTTCTCCTCTGGCTCTACAACCTCGAGAGGTCTTGGGCTGCCATTTCTGGCTTCCATGACTTGAATGTACCCGCAACAGGATAGTCAGTCCTGCGTACGGGGGAACGGCCTGAATGGGATTCGAACCAAGGTCCTGTCCGTTCGAAGACCGGCGCCTCAGTCTCCTCGGCCACCGAACCGCTCCAAAAGGCTAATAATTTATTTTATGACGGATATGGGAATATTCTTTCAATAATTCGTCCGGATGACAGTTAAAGGGGCCATGATCGCGTAAATCTAAATCACAGAAGCACACAAAGATAAAGATGAAGAATATCGCTTTTGAAAGGAGTGACGAGGCAACGGCTAAACTAGCACTCAATTTATGGCAAACTCAACACTGACCTGTTCTCGTTCTGTGCTGCAGGCCAAATTATTGAGATCTTGCGCGATAGGAGGAGCATTCGAAGCTGTTAGACCAAGTTAATCAAAAGCGCATAGTTCTCCAAAATTTCTCTTCGTTTGCCTCTGCTCCATCCACTCTACTCTGCTATAATTCACCCAGAGACTACGTCACTCAGCCACTGTCAATAGTGTTATCTGCTCATAATTATAATTACAATTGACTAGGAGTCTTCCTCCCAGACGACACCATCCAGACTGCTTTTTACAATCAATTTCACCATAGGCACATTTTTTACACCGCTCTCTATTACACCACATTTTGCAAGTAAACCAAACTTAACAAACATAAAAAAAATCTCTATCTAGGCAATGTTTACTCACAGTGTGCTGCTCGGCCACTATCACTCTCCTTGCCCGATCGAGACCGATCGTCTCGTGATACGGCTGTTTCGATGGAAAGTGCATGCGACCTATGCTTTGCAAATTAAATTACCATCTTTCACGGGTTGACACGTGCCGTCGCCTCGGTGATACCCTTCTAAAGATCATTCGGTAACAATGTGGAGGAAAAAAAAATAACTCCTCGCAAGATTAACCATCCAACGAACCAGAAGTGTTTATTTGTTATTGTTTCTATCAAGTATCAACCTCGCATTAGAACTCTCCATAATGTTACCCGTTTTTTTATTTTTGCTTTGTCGTCCATTGCAATGCGCTCTCCCTCTATGCGAATCGAAAACATTTTTAACTGATGCTGCATTAAAAATAATTTCACAACATGATTCCCATCGGGCGGTTCGGTGGTGTAATGATGACAGACAGGCGGTCTCAAAAGTTTCGTCCAAATTGAAAGCGACCGAAACTTCGATGAAAAAAGGGCCATTGGCGTGGGTTCAAAGATTATCGGTTTGCCGGGCAGGCATGAGCGGGCTGAAAATAGGCAGAATGAATTGCCCACGAAAGCAATCGCCCACGGTTTTTTTTGTGTGTTTTCTTCAGCAAAAGCAGTTGGTTGTTTTGCAAATAATGGAAATCTAACTGAGCGTGATTATTTTTAGAATTTTTTCGGTTCGTTTTTTTTTTGCGTTTGGAATTCTAATCATAAAATTTGGTAAATACATGGTCCCATAACCAAACTTTGTTGCAACACGACTCTGTCTCTCTCTCCCCGCCGTTACCTACTTTTCTCTAAAGTGCATCATATGTCCTTTGTCCAGTATTAGTCACAAAATATGATGATCATCATCATTTGTATTCAAATCATTCCAATATCTCGCCCCGAGTCTCACTAATCGAGGTCGATAAAATCATTATCAATTTTTCATAAGTCCAATTTTTACTGCTCTCGTGCCATTTTGTCAACCCGTTGTTGGCAGTGGGCTTCATTTGCATTTGATTAAACTGTTCCACCGGTCGGCATCGCTCTGCGAATGCAATTTTTCGGCAATAATTCGTTGCTTGCTGGTTAAAGTTTATAACTTGTAAATTAATTGTTTGATGGTTTTAATTCGACCATAAATTACCACCTAGAACGTCACGCAAGCGTGTGCGTGTCTAAGCGAATCCTGCGACAACGTTTGACGAAAACGAAAGCGCACGAAGCGAAACGGCTGCTGTTCCAGCTGGAAGGAACTGTTTTTTGGCAGATTTTGTTTTTTTGCAGCTCATTTCACGTTTCCAATCGTTCTTGGTGTACCGAGCCTTCTGCGTGGTTAGTCCCAAAAAGGAAGTTTGTTGCACGCGAAAGGACCCTCAAGCCAAACCACATCATCGACGAGCATTATCAGCGCAATCGGATCGCAAAACATTACACACACAAAATCCTCCCCTGTCTCATCATTCGGCTGGTTATCGAAACGATTTCATCAAATGCTGCTGCTTTGTGGCCTGTTTGTGGATAGTGCCTTTGCTTTCCTTCGTCACTTCCGAATCCAAAAAACCATGGCCACCAAATCGGCACACCTGATTGCGTACACTCAAATTAGAATGCGGACGCACACGGCTGACCCCTGCATCGTCCGATTCAATCGCATCTAATGATCGATTAATGCAATGTTTGTCTCCGAAAAATTACACGTTTTACGATGCCTGCTTTTATGTGTTATTTTGTCATCGGGCTTCTTCCCACATTGTGCGTTCGCGTGTTCGCTTCCCCCTCTTTGTGGCGCACTTAATTGCACGTTCGCAAGTGAACATAATATTTTTCGCTTCAAACGATGGTGTGTCCTCCCCGGTGACTGCAGCGACACCGAGGCCCTTTTTTACGGTTGTAAAACGAACCGTTTACGCGTCCACGCGATGCCAGATGGCTGCTGTACAGGACGACGGTGATCGTGGACAGGGAGACAAATGAAAATTCGATCGTAAGGAAAGCGAAATTTCTCTCCCGAACTACGCCACGTTTCCTCTTCGGCGCAGCGAAAGTTGTTGCATACTTTGGTGGTCAGGTGTTGGACATGCGCTTGCCGGAGTTGGCAGATTTTTTTTTGTTCGCGGGGAGTGTTCATGCAAGCATCTCCTGCGCAAACAATCTTCTTTGCTGCGCGAACGGAGCATCTGTCAATCAACGAGCATCCGTTTTGGGGACGAGCTAACGATGTAATAGCTACGGGTTCACCGATTTATGTTTGTTGTGTTGGACCAGGGGAAAAAGGATGGAATTGATTTTTTATAGTTTTTGGAGATTTATTTTAAATTTCTATAACAATTTCCAAGAACTTTATAATTATGAATCTTTAAATAGTAAACAATAAATTTAGATTTATAAGGAATACAACCAGATTTTTTTAATTAACACAATAAAACAAAAGGCTTGTCTATATCATCTCAATAACTGTAAGCAGCAAAAGAAAATAACAGCTTGTTTAGAATATTATTTAATTGATCAGTAAAGTGGTAGAGTCTCCATTCTTCCGTTCAATGGCCGGGCGGTCCGATGACGGCTTGAGTCTCAGACGGTAATACCGGGATTCAATACGTTCCCCCGTAGTTGAGGGCTCGACTTTCCAACTACATACTATCAATATGTCTCGTAACTCATAAATGGCAGGCATGACCAAATAGGTCGTTACGCCATAGAAGAAAGAGGCCACGTAATACTGGATAGTTGTATTTCATTGTTTTTTCAAACCTGTTTTAAAGAAGTGTTTGTTTCCTGTCAAAATTTGGCAAGCAGATATGGAGGGCTGACTATCCTGTTGCAAGTAATTTCAAGTCATGAAAGTCAGAAATGACAGACCTATAGCTCTTGAGGTTGTAGAGCCGTAGAGGAATATTCAGATTTAAGCACTAACTCTAAAGCAAGTCACCTGTAGAGTCGAACAAGGCCATTCTCGATAATTCAAAATAATCCACCTCGAGCTGTAGATAGAGATTTATTAATGTCCAACCATTTTCCCCGTATTCTAAAGCTTCAGAACGTCATCTTACGTTGAGCTAAAATTAATTATTTTGAATTATTTGAAACATTAAAAACATCAATCTAAGTTGATACTAAAATGCTAATTGCATACGAGCCTCATTTGATTCAAGCATTCCTTAACGGTCAACAGAAAAATAAGGACTCTAAATAAGGAAAGAAAAGCTTCTCACCTTTCCCCTAGGACGATTGGACCCCAGCTCCGAAAAAAAACCGACCCTTATCAAACATGCCGGAACCAACGGAAGCGGAATACATTTGATAAAAATATTTTCCCATCAGTTGATAACCAGCGCATCCAGCTCCGCAAACGGCGTTCTTTGTCTCCCAGCCCAAACGATAAGAGCGCTCGGAGAGATGCAGCCAAAAAATCTTTCATTTCGTCACGAACCAATGCCCAGAAATGCAAGTACAACATAGTTTTTTTTTTGGTTTGATGCCATCCACCCATCATTTCCTTCCAGCAGCAGGTGACGCAGGGACAAAGGTTTTTTTCTTTGTTTTGTTCTTGCTCGTGGCCAAACAAATCCAACGGTATTCTAGCGATGCTGAACCGTAATAATTGTCCCCGGTTAGCAGCCCGCACGGTCAGCTTGCTATCAACCGGCAGCTTGATCGGATTGTTTTTTTGATCAATTTTATCGTTCCGATGCGTAACAAACGCGTTTGCACTAAATTGGGCGCATAATTTGCTGCGCAACTGAATGCAACGAAATAATTAATGTCCCTCCAGAGTGGTTAGCGGCTGGAGAGTGTGTGT
>AXCM01008355.1:0-12406 GCA_000473375.1 Anopheles culicifacies | reverse complement strand
GTTAGCTTAGGGTGTAAGTAATATCTGGAGAAATCGCGTTTTTTCAGAGAAAATTTATCTCAAATCACGTAAAACGTCTTTTGTTAACAGTGTTTTTGTTTGTAATTTAATAATTAAAATCCATAAAGTTTTGGGGCAAAGAACCAAATATCGTTCAAAATAAAATATGTGCTTGAGTTTGACAGAATCAAAATGAGTACGAATATTGAAACATAATTTCTAATTTGTAAGATTTTGGAATTAGCTATACAATTCTTCTGAACATTTTCTGCGTATCATTTTTTCAAATGAAGAAAATTACTACTATACTATTAAATATAGTGAACCTCCGTCAGTAAATACGTGTTTGTAAGTACGTTGTAAATAATGCTTAATATTTCTATTCAGTTCTTTAAGAAAGCGGGTCTTCTATGGAGGCGCCTGGTTTTTCATGGAGACGCCTAGTCTTCTATGGAGTCGCCTGGTATTTTTCGGTAATTCTTATTTTTTTATCAATCATTGGTTTTATAAATGCTTTCTTCAAATATTTTCTAATTCAAAATTAAACTTTGCTATAGTTATTCTTTTGGTTAGAGAAAAATGAAGACAGATTTAATTATGTAAAAAAGCTGCATAATGGAGGCGCATGGTTGCGCATGAATTCGATTGTCAAATTTGATTTAGCTAAACTAAATAAGCTAGCCCGAATATGCATTTGGTGCACGTTTACTATCCCATCCTTTGTAGTTTCATGAATATTTCCAGCCACGAAACTTCATCAAAAATGCCGGAACACCAAAAACCGGATAGTTTTAAGCGCGTGTTAGCGAACAGAAAAATAACGCACGTGAACATATGCAGCGTGCTCGCCGATGTTTATGTTAGCTGGTGGGTATATGATGTGTTCAGCATTGAATCTATTTTCTACCATTCCCTTAAGACGGACCCATACCCGGACACGCCGATATACCGGGCTAACTGCGGGGTGGTGAAATGCAAACGGAGCACCACCGCGTGCCACGGCGACCGATGGCAATGAACGAGTGATGACGCATGAAAAGCCCTTCATCGGTAAACCCTGCTAGTGCTAATGGGAAAATCGCAACTGATTCACAAACAACCAGAGGGTCGCACACACGCACAGAGGATTGCTGTTTGTGCGAGCAATCGCATCTGGATTAGAATCATACACTGTTTAATTCGGGTTACCAGCGTGACCAGAAAAATATTTCGATAGCAACAATCGTAACCATGAAAGAAGGGTAATTTTGGGATTTTTTTTACCTTACCTAAGGTTTTTTCTTGTTTAGGTTGTATTTAATTTTTTAAGAACATTTATCAAATTTAATACCTTTTTAAGAAATAAATAAATTCTTATAATAAACTTGTTCGTAACTTATTCTTACAAATTATTTGCAACAATAGCTATAACATTTTATTCAAACAAGTGGCCTGGTTAAAACAAATTAAATTTAAAGAATCAGGAAAATAGAGAAGGGATTGTGTTTTAATTCAAAGACACTTTTCAAATGGTGTTAGTGTACCACAAGATATAAATCATTGTTGCAGTACATGATCGTGCCAGATAAAAAAGAACTCTAAGGAACTGACATCGAAGCAAACTCTACATGTGAAATAAACTAAGAAAAAAAAAACAAGAGAGAGAGCGAGAGAGAGAAAGATATGCACACATACACGTGCGTACGCATTGATAGTAAAGAGCGGAAGTGATAAAACCGAACAGAAGAGAATGTGTGAAATCTGCAGCGAAGTAGAAAGAGATCGAAACTCAGAATCAACACGCACCTTCACAGATGTATCCTTGTCCGATGAGCCCCCACAGCAGATCCGAACAGTGATGGCAATAGGTTGGCTTGTGAAATGTCTTTCTACCGAATGTATGCTCACCACCCGCCATTTTGTTTCCTATAGCTCAACGATTGCGATATGGTGTCCGATGATGACGCCGCCGATGACGAACGCACGTGTAAATGCGTGTTGCGGGGGTAGGCCGGATGGGTGAGGGAGGAATCGGGGGGGGCGAGGCAATGATAGACGACAGAACTATCGGCGATGACGACGATGCACCGACTGTTGGCTGTTGGGCTGATGTGTCGATTGTTGCCTGCCCACAAACAGCTGGTTGATGATGACACGGGTATCCTGTCCGGTGGCGGGAAAAGGAGGGTAAAGGGGCGGGACGAACAGTTACGGTACAGATTTCGTTTGGCGTTTGGTGGAGTTGGCGTTGGTTGCTGTTGTGCTTGTGCTTTTCGTTACACACTCGGTGGCTGCGTTGTTGGTTCCGGCTTTGTTGTCACGCTTCGTTTAAGCGATCGCGAAAAAAAACGTGTATCGTATAATGACGCCTTCCTCCCGTACAGAGTGTGTTCGATACGCGATCGGTATCGTTTCCTTGCTGGCCGTATCCGTATTCCGTGATGCCGGTACTGTTGATACTTCTGGTTTTATGGTTTCACTGCTGTCAGATCGAGCTCGAAACCAGAAGCGTACCGTGAGTCAGATCGTGCCGGCACCATCATCTGTGTGCTTTCGCGCACCCGCCCATTAGATGCGAAATATGGACTCGATCGAAGCACCGTAAGGCGTTTATACGCGGGGCTTTCGCTTGTTACTTTAAACCTCCTCCAATCTCGGTGGTACCAATCAGTGTGACGGGTGTCCGGTACGGCATGGACCATTCGATACAGGGCAAGTATTGGTAATTCAGTCCACAACAAAAATGAATGCAGAAGCGCTTGCCACCGTAAAACACCGTTGATGTACACTACTCCGCACGCTGGAATTCAACCTCCACCACCACCACCACAACACGGAACTCGGAACAACTGGCACGCCGCAGCGGGAAATGCAATGGACAAACGGGCACCCCACTAACGGTGCCGCCTGGAACGCTGGTCGCTAGCTTCACTTCCGGTGTGCGCTCCTGTGTCGGTGCCGCGAGTTGCCGAGTCTTGTGTCTGGCGGCTGGAGGTGGGGGACGACCAATGGACCGTTTGCTACGGAGCTCTAACGGTCGAACTGTTGCACGGCAGTAACAATGAGTACATCCGCTTTCCCGCACACACACACACGGCCGGGTTCTTCTTGCCTTTTTCCCGGGGCACTGCACTACCCGAAAACTAGCTTCAAATTGATATTTTCGATTTTTTTTTAATTTGACCACTTCACCTTTCACACACTTTTGCTTGTTTGCTTTTGTTGCTTGTTACACGCTTATTACTGCCGATGTGTTCGGTGTTTTTTTTTTTTTTTTTGCGTTACGTAGCGTTTTTATTTCGATCGTGTACTTTTTTCATTCCTCCAATTCACTGCACACAACACTTTTGGTTTCGGTTTCATTGCTTAATGCTACACTTTCACTTCCTTAGCGCACGTTTTGTTTGTAAATTATCCTTTCTTTGTGCGTTCCATTGTACAGCTGTAAGGGAAAGCGCATAAACTTTACTAAAACTTTCTCTTATCTGAATGAGAAATTCACTACTAGAGGCGTTTCACTGTCACAGTGTTTACACTTGTTACGCAAAGCAAACAAAAAACTATTCCCAAAACTGTGCCGAATATCACTCGCATCCTGGTGATGCTGGAACACCACACACAACCGAATTCCTCCCAGCGAAAGGAAACATCCAATCACACCGCCGATCTCATGCTGCACCGCTGGCGAGAAAGTGTATGTAGTGCGCTTCACCACATCTCATCGTGAGCGCACCGTGCTGAAGGATGAGGAGTTTCGATCGGTCGATTTTTTTTTTTTCGTCGCGAAGCTGGCCATATACTTCAACCAGTCAAGATCAGCACTCAAACCCTCACACGCACACATTCGCCACGGAGGACATTTCGAAAAAGCAACATCCGTATTGTATCGCCCACACTTTCTCCTTCGTTTGTTTCTCTTTTCGCGCTCTCCGCTGTGACGCTGTGTTTTATTCTAATGGCGGTCACACAGATTCACTACCGCGTAGCGACCGTTGTTTTTTTCTTCTTTTTGCTCGAACCGTGCCGAGCGTATGTGTGTACGGTCTCTCACGCTTCGCGTTCGCGTTGGGAAAAGTGTATTTTCGTCGTGAGCGGAAACAACGCGATCAAGGTAGCCTCTGGACAAGATCTATTTTTTCTCGTCTCATTACGGGCAATTGGGTGGGTGCGAGTTGAAACGGTGGAGAGTGAGAGAAAGAGGGAGAGGGTGAGGGGAAGAGGGTGTAAAGTATGCAACAAAGTGTCGAAAACTGGAGGAAAAAGGAATCTTTTTGGAAAATAATCTAATTTTCTTCCACGCATTCAACACACAGAAACAAAAAAACCCTGCACACGCACACCTGCCGATATGGGTTTTTTTTTGTACCAAGTGATGGAACAGTCGAAGCAAACACTTCTCACTCCATTGATCGGTTAATGTCAGTATTCACGTGCAAGCATGGACGCACACACGCACGCACACAGGTAGCAAAAAGCTCACACACATCCACAGACACCCGCGATTAATGTACGTATTGGCTTTGGAAAGGAAAACCTGCCGTGTGCGCGAGTGTGCGTGTGTTGTGTATGTGCGCGCGCACGTCCATTTCTGTGTGGGGATGGTGGAAAAGCGAATCTGTTCCTTCGCTACGCGCTACGGCGCTACGTGGAAAAGTCGGGAGGGATAAAAAACAAGATTTACAGCAACAACAACAACAACAACAAAAGTAGGTATGGTACACACGGGACGCGAACGCACACATGTACACACGCAGGCGCACGCATGCATCTCGAGCGCAACCGAGAGCGCAAAAAAAAAGAGAAAGCAAAAAGAAATACTATTCCGAGGTTACTTTCAACGCATTGATTTCTTTCCGTGGACCGTTATGGCCAGCGATGGAAAAATGTGGCACCGTAGTAACGGCGAAAACATCATTTTCCCCAACACCACTCTGTTTCTATTTTGGCCTAATTGATAATTGCTCTTGCCAGACATGGGCTGTCGAGACGTTTTAGAACGGCCACTAGAAAATCCACACCAATGTTTGTTCACACACCGTCTTTCTGAACAACCCAGCAGTTCTCGGTTGATTTTTTTTTTCTTGGCAAACTCTGTTACACATCCGAATGTGTTGGTACGGGTTGGTCACATCTCCGGAGACAGAATTCCAATGGTTTTTACTGCTTTAACCATTATCATGTTTTCTAGGCGCAAATGATCAAAGCTGTACCCTCCCGGTACTATCGGGACATGATTTTTCCACTTTCATCATCATCTCGCAGACGCGAGCACACACACACACATACATACTTATACAATTTTGTGCTCACGGTAATGTTTCGCATGATCAGTTGTATGGAGAGTAAACCTTCACTGCAAAACACTGATAGTGCATTTTTTTTTGTCGTTTCCGTTTTCTCTTTTACCCGATTCTGGCAACTGAAAATCTGTTTCACATCTCGCACACCAGGCTCGCATAGGAAAATGTGTGCGAAAATTCTACTTTACTGCTACATCGCGAACAGCTTGGTTTGGACAAACTGTCCGTCCCCAGAATGGTGGTAGAAAAATCTCGCGAATTCTAATACGCGGAACAACAGAAGAACGAATTTGATCTCAGCAGGCTAATGCTGTGCGGTTCTCGCCCATCCTGGTTGCGGGGTTTTTCACGCATGCAAAGCATTGAAACATTTCCTCCCCTCCCCCCCATTCTCTCTCCCTTTCTCTCGTGCACACACTCACACGTACACACTCACATCAACGCACAATTTCGAATATCTAATCCGAGACACACGGACACACGTACACCATCATGCAAGCAGCATCACAGTCACTTTCTTTCACTCCCTGTGTGTGTGTGCGTGTATGTTTTTTTTCTTTTTAACATAAACCCAACATATTCTTCTCGATTTTCAAATGCTCAGCCCCAACTCAGCACTCACAGCACACACACACTCTCACTCACAAATGATACGTTAAATAACACATGCAAGCGAACGCGCGCACGTTCGCATACGCACACGGCTACGCAATCGTGTGCCCTCGTACGGTCACCTCAACGGGGTCAAAGATGTAGCAAAATTCACCTGTTTCGAACGATACAAAACTATTCATCCAACCATTTTATGTCACATTATGCCCAACGCACGCAATTAACGATTTGCTCCAATATTGTCTTCCACCACCGTTGCGTTACTGCTTTGATGGAATTCCCCATTTTTTCTTTGCCAAACGCAGGACCACATACACACACACGCACGCACGTACACACGCGCTCGCATGCACACGGGTTTTGGGATATTTCGTTCACTTCCTTCACGTATCCTAATGGTGGTCGCACAACCCACAAAAAAACCCCCATTTTCTCACTGGTAAAGATGGAACAGATTGGGCCCTTCCCACAAACCTGCTTAAAGGGATCACCGTGCACCCGTCTTAGTATTTTGCCCGTCGCACTACTGCCCGCACAACACCTGCACACTGCACCGTACCCTTCCGCTCGGCACCGTGGGAGGGGAAGGGGGGAATGTGTGTATGTGTGTGGAAGCAGAGAAGAGTTTTAGGCCGTGACTGGGAACTGCTGCAGCAGCAGCTTCGCGGATCCGGAAGCGACCGTCGTGTACGCCGTGGATGCTGCCGATACCGCACGCTGGTTTTCGGTTACTTCAGCGGCCGTCGCCGTTAATGGTGCCACCGTCGCCGTCTTGTACAGTGCCAACGCAGCCAGAAAGTGTTGCTCCATTTTGTTCCCCCTGTTTGTCACCATTACGACGACGTCGCTCCGGATGACACACGGGCACAGTGCGAGAAAGGAATGAAAACTGAGCCCACCTTTGCCAGCAACTTGACCAAGAGACCGACCGACCTGACCCGTCCCGACCGAGCGCACCGAGCCGTGGAGAGTTGCTCCGAACTGTTCTGCTGCTGACCTATTCTCGCAACGATTCCTGCCCGTGGAGCAAAACGAAGCGAAGGAATTTTCCGTCTTGTGGGAAATTTGGCCCCATACCTAGCATCGCAGAGCAGAACATACGGGTACGGGAGAGTGCGAGCGGCAGACATCGATCTGCTCGGCAAAATGTTCTCTTCGCATGGTGCAGCTTTTTGCCCCATTTACTGGGAAGGAAAATCGAAAATGTTGCCTATTTTTCTCCCTTTGCCAGCGATGAGAGAAAAACGAGCGTCAAACTGCGAGAGTGAGAGAGAGCGAGCGGGAGAGAAAGTTGATGGAAAATGGGTTCATAAATTGTGCCAAATCAAATCCTACGGACGTCATACATAGGGGAGGTATTCAAAAAACCTGTCAATCAAATATTTTCATTCCACCCCAAAACATACTCTCAGCATTACTTATATGAAAATAAATATTGGCAATTAACTGACTGGGTTCCTTTCGCCACAACCAACGCCGATTGGGTGGGTTAATTTGGCCTCTAAAGCGTTATCCACCTAACCGTGATAAGTTTATGTATGATCCTGAAATTTCCCATCGGATTTTGTGTGTTTTTTTTTTCTCTAGCTCCCTTTACTAAGCGACCACTCTCTCTCTGTTTCTCTCTCCTTCGTATTCCATTGCCACTCGTTATCGTTATCATATGAGATCGTAATTCCATTTGTGTTTCTCTCAAAATTAGCTACTATTCAACATCCGGTTATCTCTTGGCCACTTGGTTCATCTTTGTTGTCAGTTTTTGTTCGAAGCTCCCTTGTGCATTGGGACACTACATACGAGATGAGAGTAAACACACATCGACGGCGACGTTGCTCATTTTCCTATCCTGTTCGCTGTATGCTCCCGAATAGCCCCTCTTATCGGAAAATGCTTCTGCGCGTATGATGCTCGCGAGAGGGTAAAACGTTACCTATTCTGGGAATGGTTCAACTGTGGTATATTGATACTAAATGATATTTTAATTTGAATGGGCGGTTAAGCTGGCACGAATCGTTATTCACTGGTAGGAATCGTCTGCACTCAAAACGCTTGATGCAAAAATGTCGATAGTGGGCTCATATTTTCGCAGTAACCTATGGGGAGTGGCTTAGTGGTAAAGATGGTAGCGACGACGATCTCACACAACAAAACCCGGTCCAAAAGCTCATCCGGACCATTCCCTCGTTCGCAGGGCTGACTATCCTGTTTCGAGAAATTCAAGACACAGAAACCAGAAATGGGACGGCCTAAGACGTTTCGAGGTACTCAGATGTATTTTTGGGTCCGTTGTGCTTGCCTCCACTATTGTGAGCGACTTAAAGGATTTCCACAGCAGGTCAAGACCTCGAAGTGGTTGTAGTGACGAAAAAGTAAGTAAGTAAGTATGTTTGCGGGGAAAATCGAATGGTTTTGTCCCACAAGTTGTTCCATAAACTCACTCTCGTTCAACGAATTAGACTTGTTTGGTGATCTGATTGAGCTTTTTGGAAATCATTACCTTAAAGGAAGGAAGGAATATTGTGCAGAAAATCCTTCGAGAGAGGAGGAAGGAGAAGGGACTGCAATTGATCTTCCAGGCCCTGTTTGATGCCCGGGGACCTTGACTAATGCAAATATACTGCTCCAGGATTCTGAGGGATGTCGCATTGGAATACCAGGTATACTCAGAATAGATTCTGATGACCGTTCAGTTTATTCCTTCGGAATAACTGTCTGCGTTTGAGATCATAAACTACTCAATCCATAGGTTAATCCGACACTGCCGGTAATTACTCTATTTATTCACAATTCTTCAATAGCGGATCAAGCTCTTTGGAGGCCCCTGGGGGAATAGCAGTTGAGGCCCCCAACATTATGACTCCTTGGTTCTTGATCAAAAGGAGAGGCGGTCCCCGCTTCTCACACATTCTGACGCTGACCAAAGCCGATAGGTTGGTTGAGGCACGTGGTGAGAATACCGGTCCCTGCCAAAAAGGTGTTTGTCAGAGACCCTTCCGGCTTGAGGAGTAGAGGAGCACAACCAGGAGAATGTTGCAGAAGATGGAGAAATTGAGTACGAGTAGGTGCAAATTCAGAATATATTTCAAACATCAGCATTTGCATTTACTATTTGCTGCACCTAGCGCATCACGTACATTTTCAGTCACCCTGTAATTTGAGTAACGCTGTAACGCATTGTAACGCCTTAGCAATCGTGATGCCAAACGAACTGTCACAACAAACCCCAGACAAGGAAAAAAAAAGATCTCTGATCGCTACTCAGTGCAGTTTTGTTTCATTATCGTTAATTTTCGGTGTATAATCATATGCGGAGGAAATTACCATGCCGGAAGCAAGTACAGCCGTGTTTGAAAAAGATAATTTCAATGCTGAAAAGTGTAAGGATACGTTGCGCATAGAACGCAACTGCTGGTATTTCCTGTTGATGACGACACTGCTGTATTGATGTGCTGGTTTTGTATTGTTTACAGATGTGAAGAATCTAGTGCAGGATTGTGTCGGCGGTCCGGAACTACAGCAAACGAAACAGAAAATTCAAGCACTCAGTGATACTGTATCGTCCACGCTAAAGAAACATGTGTACGAAAACTACATGCAGTTCATTGAAACGGCGAAGGAGATCTCGCGTACGTACGCACCACCGTTATCAGTCCAGCGACACCCCCTTAGTTTGCTGAAACATTAAACTTTTCCCTCATTTATGGTAGATCTCGAGTCGGAAATGTACCAACTTTCGCACATCTTGATCGAACAGCGCAACTTGTTAACCACACTGCGGGACGAATCGCTGCTGGATGATCAGAAAAATATCATCGAAGAGCAAAGCCTTGATCCGAACGTGAATGAGGAGCAGCAAAACCGGAAAGCAATACAGCTTATTAAGGAATCGTTGATCGGGTACAAGGGAAATCTTGATGATAAGGTTTTCATCCACGAGGGTGGTCTTATCGAGCTGGATTCCAACGATTATCGACCCATTTGTCGTATTCATCTGTTTCTGTTCAACGAAGTGCTGGTGTTGGCCAAAGTGCGAAACGAAAAGTAGGTTTTTAACGTACACAATATTATTCATTCTCACTATCGTACGTTAATGTATCTTGCTCGCCCTTTCAGGAAGCTTGAATTTCAAACGGAGTACGAAACGAAAAAGATAGCCGTCATCAACATTAAGGATCTGGATGGTGTGAACAAGAACGCGATCAACGTGATTACCAGCGATGGAGCGCGTATGTTCCAGTGCATCAATTCCGCTGCGAAACAGGAGTGGCTCGATAAGTTCGAGCATGCGATTAAATTTCATCAGCTAAAGAAACCGAAAAAAGCGCAAGCTCCTCAACCACCAACAACGCTAAAGTTCGAGGCGCCACAAAAGTCTACCGACAGCGAACTGCTCACCCTTAGCCCAACGGCTTCGGAAATGGGGCGCGTTATCGTGGAAAATTTACCACCCGAGTGGCTCGTGACGGCACCCGAAGAAATACAGGCCGAAATAGCACAGCGCCATTTCGAGGATTGCTTGGCGCTGCTACAAAAGTGCGAAGAACATCTCGCCCAGGACAGTTCGTTCCACGGAGCAGCGGAGATAGGGGAAAAAGTAAAAACACTCAAAGCTTCGCTCGCTTCGGTGCTGATGCACGAGTTGTCCAACTCGCAGAGCCGCAGTTTGCAGGCAGCGTTGCGCTCTAGCCGTCGGCCACTGAAGTTGCTGGTGGAGATGGAAAAGTCGCGCGAAGCTTGCGGTATTTTGCTGCGTGTCTGCACGAGCGCTATCCGTTCGTCGCAGCGCCAGGCACGCCGCAACAATTTGGCCGTATCGGAGCTGTTTTTCTGCGATGTAGCGCTAGTCGCAAGCGAGTTCCTGCGTGCATTCAATACGAAGGCTTCCTGCACGAGTGCACTGATCGTTTGGTGCAATATGGAGCTGCAGTACTTTGCCTCGCAGCTCATTAAGCACTATCTCACGAAAGACACCCAGCTGGAGATGGTTGCGAAAGTGGTGGAAGGTGTGCGGGAACCATGCCAAAAGTTGCGCGAGATTGGGCTTGATCTATCCTACCACATGGAGGGTCTGTTGCGCAGTACACTTGGACAACTGTTGGACGAGGCCCGATATCGGCTGGTGGATTCCATCGGTCGAACCGAAGATCCGTGGCAACCGTACAATTTGCAAACGAAAACCGGACTGCGCACGCTGCTGAAGGAGTTCGACGTGTTAGGCATCGACTTTCGTGCATACGTGACCGGTGATACGTGGATTAATCTTACGCAAGCGACGGTGAACTTCTGTCGGCATCTGCTGCAAACGACGGAAAGTTGTGCCTATCTAGCGAAGTACGATTCGCTACAGCGAGATGCGGAGATGCTCATCCGGGAGCTGTTCCTTTCGCAACATTCCAACAAACCTCCGAACTCGCTAAATGCGGACGTAAGTACTACTCGGGGCGGTACAAGCGTACCAAGAGGACTAGAGTTTATGTTGTTGGTTTTGCACCCTTTCAGATGAACTTTGTGGCGAAAAACAAAACATACATGACGGAAGTATTGTTGCCGATTGCGATGAAACGATTTGAACGGATTGCGGGCAAGAAACCGGATTTGCTCATGGAGTTACACGCGCAGCTGCGTACTGTTCCACCCAAACCTAAGCCTCGCAGCGTGTACCAAACAGATGTACTCTGAACGGCTACGCTTCTAGGCGGAGGTTTTCTTCGTTTTAGCTTTACAAACTAATCCATACCAATATAAACGAGCACAGGATTCCAACACTATCGAACGGTGTGTGCATTTATTATTCATCAAAACTAATTTTTGTTCCCGCGAATGGTTTGATTCCACTCTGTGCCTGTTTCGCGGTCCAGGAAGGATGGAGAGCAGAAGGCGTGTTGTTTGGTGTTGATTTGGGGCCACCATTACTGGTCGCGTAATGTTTAGCAGCTCCCTGCGCAGATCCGGTACGGACTCCAGCGGTCGTTGGTTTTTCCTGTGCAGTATCTCCATTGTCGAAAATTACCTTCTTGCCAGCAAAGGGAAGTATGGCTTTCTGTGCTTGCTTGGCTGCCCACGAAGGATGTAAATCGGTGCCCTGCCCTTTAGACGTAGAAAGTTTTATGGCTACGGGTTTGTCTCGTTTGCTAGCATCAGCACCGTTGTTGCCAAATGATTTCCTACCATTTTGCGCTTGGCGATCGTGTTTTTGGCTGTTATTCGGTTGGGCTTTCATTGTACCATTTGTATTGCCTTGTAAATTTCCGTCTCCATCGTTAAATACCGTCTTTTTACCGGCGAAGAATTTAATTCCACTTTGCGCTTGCTTTGCGGCCCACGATGGATGAAGATCGCTCGTTGGATTTTTTCTTGCGAAAGGTTTTAAAGAAATAGTTTCATCAGTACCGTTCGTATCTTCAACGCCGAAAGCAATCTTCTTTCCAGCGAAAGGTTTGATGCCTTTCTGAGCTTGCTTTGCGGCCCACGATGGATGGAGATCGCCAGTTTTTGCATTGAATTTGCCGGGAGCT
>AXCM01008354.1:0-11931 GCA_000473375.1 Anopheles culicifacies | reverse complement strand
TATCTCCACGGCCACCGAGCTGCTCCCAATTGACGCATTGATTGACGGGTTTAACAAAAACTAAATAAAA
Source organism: Anopheles culicifacies (assembly GCA_000473375.1). Lineage (NCBI taxonomy): Eukaryota > Metazoa > Arthropoda > Insecta > Diptera > Culicidae > Anopheles > Anopheles culicifacies. Next base: position 11,861 of record AXCM01008354.1, on the reverse strand, counting down.
CGTGAGTATAAGAACTAAATACATTAAATAAGGTTTTCTTGTTACTCTTATAAGTCATTTTCATTGAAGATGATAAAACAATCAGATTGCAAAGACACAAAGATTCTTAAGGTGTCTTGTAATTTCTAAGTGCTTACGAACAGATTCTATCTACTCTTTTAACTCGTTACAGAGGAAATTTAACATCTAATCTAATTCTACCACGTCTGATAGCACCTCCTTGAGCAACTCCAGAATTGCAACAGTATCTGATGAGTGATATAAGGCTCTTTTGTTTCTATTGAAGATATTCATGAAATGACATTCAACCAAAAAAAAGGTCTCTGAGGGTTGTACTCTTTCAGACGCTGAAAGAACTTCTGTTTGCAATCTCTGAAGAGAGGAACTCTCAGAAGAATATACAGCTTCCTTTCGACGAAAAAACAATGAAGTGAAGGGGTTTGGACATGTCATTAGAATATTACCGAACAATCCTGTACAAATACATTTAAACCGGTCAGCAGATGGATGGCATTTGTTTAGAATTGTTTTTTCACACAACCCTAGGCGCGTAAAACAAACTCTTCCCCAAAAACGCGTCACAGTATCTCAAGAAAGTAAGATTCACCTTTACTATTATGGGCAAACACGCGATTAGATACGATTATAGGCACACAAGGAGCAACGACAAAAAGGGGGAATAAAAACACACTCGGTGTGCTATAAAAGTAATAAAAACAAACCTGCGAAACAAACAAATAAAAAAAAACACGGCCCCAAAACTCAACCAGGGATGGCACACCAAAAACTCTGGTGTGGGCACGCAAAGAAAAGTGCAAGTCAGAAAGGAAAGAAACACAAAAACGACCCTGACACCGAGGGTGGACGGCGTTTATCTAAATGCACGCAAATAAGCAAATGGGTAGTTTTATGGCGATTAAAAGAAACTAAAGAAAACGCTTTTAAATGATGAGTTTTCGAAAGAATGGAAGAATGGGGGAATGGGGAGTGTCAATAAAAAGGGGGTTTGTTTTTTTTTTATTTTTGTTTGCCCGTGGTACGTAATGATTGAGAGGGAGTTTTTGTGCGATTTTCTAGAAGATTATGTTGCGTTGTGGAGGTTTTTTTTGTTGTACTTTGCTTTGTTTTGTTGAACTGTTTAACCTATTTGTTTGATGTGACGTGAAACAGTACATTGGAGACCTTGAATGGAGCTTGATAAAAATGTGCAATTTGGTACTCGCAACGCAAAACTCGTCTATTGTGAAGAAGTTCACCCGTTGTTTGAGGATGGCTGCCGGCCTCTAGCGCTTCAATACTATCGGCCAAACATCCATCTCTATCGTTGTGGAGCATTTCAGCTTTTTTCCCCCCACATCGCCTAAAGACATTCGGTTCGTTGTTTCTAGCAAAGTTCGAACCAAGCAGTAGTAGTAAAGGTAGCTTTATTTAACTTTATTCTTCAATTTCTTTTTTTTTTTTAAACTCCCCTTGCAACTCCACCTTCCGGCTGGTCAGCCGGCGTGTCTTGGTGCGCTCTATTCCACTATCGCCCTGTGGCATCTTTTTTCCATCTCCCCACCTACGGACAGAAGAATCGATTACCTTTTGGAGCACTTTTTGGCGCAGAACGAGTTCGATTTCAGCTTAAACAAATCTAGAGGGGGTGAGTGTTGAAGTATGCCGACAGTTTGCTGGACAGCGGCCTGTGCGCGGTCTGATGCTTCTCGACCTTCCAACCGCGCAGGCGGTTAACGGCGATCGAAAGGAGAATGGTTGTAGAACGGAAAAAAAAAACGAAAAGCGAACGCACACCAGTTCCGAAGCAATCGACAACGGGTTAACGTACGCCGCCATTATAGCCCGCTCGCGGATGACTTATTCCACTTTATAAGATGCTGTTTTAGAACGCAGGTCCGTGGACCCGCGTCGCACACTGATTGATGAGTGAAGGTCGATAGGAGAGCACGATAAAATATTCAAATTCCCCCATTGCCCGGGACTGTTCGCGATCGGCCATTCCAATGACACCCGCGATGGTGGATCGGAATCTCGAATGTAGCTCGCTTATGATTCCGTTTGCTAAGCTGCCTAATAGAGCTGTTTCTAGTCGAACTTTTATTACCAACTCGCAACGAACACCATTCGATACACTCCATTAAGCAGCGAAGCTATTTAAAGCGTTAAATAATGCTCTAACGTTCGTGCGGCACACAATCATCCCGAATGCCGGAATAAATATGATTTAATTATTTGCATCACAAACCATTATTCCCTTCAAAAGCCGGTCAGCTCATCAAATAAAATCAACCACAGCATCCAACACCCAAATAAGGAGACCGCACTGACCACACAACCATCCCATCCGCCATAACCCCTATCGCCCTGCCGTACTCCCATTCTTTACAAATGCAATTTAGTGCGCCACCCCCTCCCCCCTCCCCTTCACCACCCGATCACCTCCCACCACCTTTACAGATCAAAAATTAAATTTGCATTATAAACGAGGTAATGATTTTTAAAATAATGTTTACCACCCACTTTCATCGTTTGTCCCCCCCCCACCCCCTCCCAATGTTCGCATATTGTTCTTGTTCCGCCGATAAGCGGAATGCGTTTCGGATGCAATTATTGAAAATCGAACTATTTATCTGCACCTAAAGAGGGCCACTAACGCACCCTCGTGAAAGGGGGACACACAAGGAAGCAAGAGGGGTGGAGAGCAATAAAAGCTGTGCTTAAAGCTGCCACTCGAGAACGTAGCCCAATGAAGCCTATGAAACGGTTCATCGGATTGGTGATAATTTTCCACTGCTGCCGCGTGATGGGACGGTTTCATGCCACTTGAAATTTGCCCACGTTTGAAGCATTTCGTTCGTGCATAATTAACTTTTTGGGGAAACCTGCGTCCCCCTGGTATCGATTATGCAGAGCCTGCCTGCCTGGCTGGAGGTAAGTGGCGTGTGGTAAGCCACTTGTCTCCACCCGGTTTGGCGCAAACGGCACAACAAAAAAGGGGGTTGGAAAACTGATTTATATCCGCGATCGGGCACCCCCCCCCCCCCCACTGAAACACCCGCCCTTATTTGTGCCGGGTGAGAAAACGCACAAACAAAAAAGGGAAAATCAAATGTGCGATGCAACATTAAGCGTGCATATCGGTGGAAAACCGTCTCGTACCGATCATTCCTTTACCGTCGTCGATACCGATCGAGCTAATTGGATCGAGGAGTGTTCGTTTGTCGTGAAAACCGGGCATGTGTGTGTGTGTACTCGTGGAGAGTCATCACTTAGGAGCTGTTTTCACCCCAAAAGTGATTACGATTTCTTTGTGCCGAACCGGGGAGGAAGGGGAGGAACCATCCAACCGAGCACGTATGGTACTTCTGGTGCTGTTGTGCAGTGATGCGGAATGCAGTTACCTAGTTGTAGGCACTAGTTGCCAGTTGCCATATAAGTCAGACAACGAGGGGGTTGGGTCCTCTCACTTTCCAAGCATATAGTGCACATTCACGCACGTGTGTTAGTTAATTATATCGTAGAAAGTGTATGTGATTGGAAACTGGAACCTTCCTGATGGTTGAAGCGTAAAAAATATACTGGTTTCCAAGAGCATCTTCTATACAGAGATACCCGAGATATACGGGATTTTGATTAGCGTTGACAGTTCGGTGAGTTTATAGTGCATAATTAATTTCTACTCATTCTAATCCATCAAATATTAATTTGCGGGAACTAATAACAGAAAAAAAAACACAATAGCGAGTTGAATAACCTTTAAACACTAATTTAACAAATTTAACATGTATGTGTGTTTAAGTAAGACAGAATGTAAATGAGCAATATTTACAATTTATTGTTGAACTCCTTATGCGTATAGTATAAACGATATATCATCTAAGATAGTAGACAATAATAGTGTTTTTCAGGGATATTCGTACTATTGAAGTTCCAAAAGTATTCCCATCTTATTGTCAGTTCATCCTTGAATGCAATGCTTTATTGCACATGTAAGTCTTGTGTGAATTGTTCTATTTCTCATCAAATCTAGTTTGATCGTATCTTACTTTAGTTAGCCTATTTTTAATGCATTTTCCAGTCCATAACCTTCACCGACACGACGGAACTGGGGTAACCCACCATCCAACCTATTGTCATTCTTTGAGAGTTGACCTATTTCCTGTGTGACTACCGAGATCTTGTATTGTTTTCATTTTTTTTTTCGGGGGAAAATACTGAGAGCTACTTGCCGACCGTAACCCACCGTTACTGTAGGCCATAAGGCTCATGTTTAGCTTCACTAACACCATTCCATTGGGTTAGATGCTGGGTGTGCTTCTTAGTTCCATTAGCGGTAAATAACATGCCAAACCCATAATCCAGCAGTTAATTAGCCAGCTTGGTGGCTTGCCGACTTGCCAAGAATAAACTGGAACACACTAAGCTCAACGCATCGTTACTTTACGACTGGCACTGTGGGAACAGACTCCCTCTCCCGTGGATGGGTTTTGCTATATTAAGGCAAAGTTTCCTTTCCTTGCCATTTCTACCAGATCCGATTAAACGATTACGTGCTGCTTTTTTTATGAGGTTGTTGTGCTCTGTCTAATCTCTTTGCGATTAATTAATATAGTGTAGGAGTGAATTTAAGCCACAATATTTTCCCTCATTTCCGTAGCATTTGCTTATCTGTTTTCATCTTGGTGATAAGAACAAGCTCGCCCACGTTCATCTAGTTTACAGTCTTGAAACATCGTCCGTAAGGCCTTATGGGCCGTGGAAATCGAACCATACGCTTTCATCGCACCAAAACGACACCGTACATTAACCAAACTCCATAAAACTCGTGAATTATTGAAGCAAGCAGAGGTCTTCATAACTCATTCCCATACCATCATTTTTACGGCAGACCGGGCTGATTTTGCATCGGGTGAGAAACAAACACTGCCCGGGCCCATATCCCCCGTACACTTTATTCTACCGGGACCATTCATCTTAAAGACATACAACCGATGTTGTCTGATGATGCGGGCGTTTGGGTACGGTGTTTCGGTAAAAGTTTCGTATCATTCGGAAATAGGTCTATAATTGTTGCCAGCTACCGGGTGACGTTCGACTGTGGCAAACGAAAGGAGGGTGAGTTGGCTGGGCCCAAAACATAAATAAGAACGAGGCAAAGGGAACATACCGCGCCGAACGGAGCTTTTGTTTTCCGGCTGGACTAATGAATCAGTAAATAGTGTACCGGCACAAATCCAGGAGGTGTGAAACGATTATACCCAATCCGTCTGTTTGACAAAGGATTTTCGAGGATGGGTTGGAACGAGCGGACCAGCATCCGTGCCTTGTTGCGGTTTATTATCTGGAACGAAGCTCCCTTTTTACGGGTTGCTATTGGATTGAGTAGCATTTTTTTTTTTTTGTGGGGAACATAACTTTTGACAGCCCTGCTGTCTTTACACTAAATATTTCCCCATCAATAGTGGAAGTTTAACAGCTTTCGTGTTGTCTGTCCGAAGAAAACACATTAAAAGAACGTTGCCATACTTCAGTTTTTTTTTTCATGGTAGGTTTAATTTCATGCTCAAATGATACACCCAAGATAACGACCTGTACAACTTTACGATTTACAATTAGCATTCTCGTCGTTTCCCATTTGGAAAACGCTCCAACGTGCGCGTCCCACTACGATCGTAGTGCAATTTTCGCACCGTCAACGTTAACGCTCGCTAACCGGGGTGCGCTTCAGGATACATTCAGTAAAGTAGACAACGTCCTGGTAAAACAACAACACCCGCCGTCTCGGACACGGACGCTTGTTAACGAATCCATTCCCGGTCCAGAATTTAAGGCACATAATTTTCACGCTCCTACTCACAACCATACTACCCAGGGCGACGATAACACAAGGCATACGACGGTTTTTCCAATCGCAATCGCTTATTGAAGCTAGAGCTCTACCCCCCTCGGACACACACGGCTGGTACGGCTTAGAGGACAGTTTTATTTTACAATTGTAAATTGCACCATCGCTGCTTTTGTAGTGGCTTATCGTGGAGTGAAATGATTCCACCGTCTGGTAGCTTCTCTTGTGTCAAGGACATAAAGGGACCAGAGCGTACGAGTGCAACTTAAGACGAACGAAACGATTTGGTTTTAATTGGCATTTCGCTTCGTTCGGTGTGTTGGGTGATAAAAATGTACAACGAACAAAATAATGAGTTTTACGCTGTTTGCAAACAGATATTGGTGTGCAGCGCTACAGAAATGAGCACAATTGTTGTAAAATCGTATAAATGGTACAGAAAAACTGGGTAAAGATCGTGTAATGTGTTGTACCTCTTTGCTTCCCACTTATCATGATCAAATACATCCGCTTAAGTTATCTAATACAATTTAAAATTTGAATTGTTTTAGCAAAACCAACGGCTTTTTTATTAAATATACAGCAACTTGAAAGATGTCGATGTTCCAAGTATTCTTTTGAATATTCTGTTACGCATAAACCCTTGTGGCTTCGGTTATCGCACCGGTCGATCAACGGGGTAGCGTTCTGCAATTGAATTCAACATTCAGTACCACGCAGCCTGACCGTGCCCGGTCAACGCTACAGTTGTCGGATTATTCATTCCACCTCGCCTAGCTCCTGCAGCAAAATTCCAAACCGAAGCCCATAATGCTAAAAGACACATTCCCGCCTGAGGAGCAAGGTAGGAAAATTACGATCGAACCTCAAGCGCACACGGGCCCCGCCGGGATGAGGCGAACGAAACCCCAACCCCGGGGAAGGTGACTGGCCAACGTCTTGAGGCTAGAACAATGAGGCGATAATATAACTATTGTATGGAATTGAATAAATTTGATTTTCAATTCGAATAAATTTCATCCCATCCCAGTGTTGCCGCAGGTGCGCCACACCAGAGGGCGTACCGGTTTTTGCGGAAACAACAAAGATGGCGCACGACCGATTACGGTTCGACGAAGCCCCGCGAGCGCACCGATGTCGATGGGGCTTCCAAGTGACTTTTGCGCTCAAGGCCGGGAAGTGCTGGTGGGAAAAGCGGTCGGTGGCATAACCACCGCCACGGCACAGGTGCCGATTGTTAACGAGCTCAATTTCCATTCAATTTTCCATTCGTCTTACCCCGGATCAGTTTGAGGTGGGATTGAGTTTGCATGCTACACGCCAGGAGCGGTATCTTGCTTGCTTTTGCCTCTTTAGCGCTCTCCTGAGGAATTGCTAAGAATTATCAATGACTTCCGGCAACCGGGATGCCAACCGGAGGTCTTTGGAGATATTAATGAGACCCCAAGAACCCAACACCGAACCGTAACGCTAAACTCACCTGCAGTTCGTGAAGAAAATCCGTCTCGTCCAGCAGCACAATCCGCACCGTGATGGTTTTCGACGATCGGCAAAGGCAATACATTTTGCTGGCTTCGTTTCGTTTGTCCTGTTTTTGGAAAATTACACCCAAACCACTGTTGAACTGTTCACTATCGAACCCCTGCGTTGGGTCGTTTGTTTACACTACTGAAGCGTCTCGCAATCGGCTGCTGTGAGTAGACGAGTCCGTTTCTCTAAGCTCACTGGGCGCAACTTCCCCGATGGGCGAAACACTTGGCACTCTTCGTACACCGGACCGCAGTTTCGGACGGTACATACGCACCGAAACTCATCACTCCACATCTGCGAACGTCAAAAATGAATTTCTTCGTTCAGTCGACACATTCTGGGGTAGGCAGCACACTTGTCTCTCACTCGGCGAGGCTCTATGCTGTGGCATCAGCGGTCAAGGTTCTGGACAGCCATTTCACACACACACGACGCATCTCACCTGTACGCGTATGTAGGATTTTTTGTTGTCTTCGCTCCCCTCTCGGTTCACCTCACTTGAATTTTATTTATTTTATTTTAGTCTGTTATTTTTGCACTTCGACATCGTGAAGAGTATTTAACACGCGCTATGGACACCTCGCGTCCAGGTCAAGGCAGGACTCTGTAGAACGGTGTAGACCCGGGTGGTGCACCAGATTTATCACGTTCGCCACCCCACATTTGGAAGCGAAGGTAGTAACACCTCTTCTTTCGCACTCTCTCGGGGAGCGGCTCAGCACATGATCCCGATATCCCTGAGCGACCTATCAAATGATCGTCTCGTTTGATTGATTGATTGATTGGTTTAGGTTTCGGTTCGAAGTCTTGATAAATTACACACCGGAATGTGCCATGGCAGCGTTATTGTTTGTTGCGATTAAGCTCTGAACTCCGGGCACAATTATCTCTGCGCTGCTGTAACGAGAATGAGAAGATGAGAGAGAGAGAAAAAAACGACATGTCAGTTGGTTGTTACAATCAAACACGGACTTATTATCATCCCCCTCTTCGTCCGGGGGGGTTGGATGGGAAAAGCTTCTGGAACGCGCAGTGCAGCCCTTTTCCTTGTGCCTGTGGTCCGGGTTGTTATTGGATGTTTTCAATGGAATGGCAGCTTCTGGAGTTATTAGACAGTCTCGCGGGACTGTCGATAGTTTGACGGGGCCACTTTAAAAAAAACATATGTGCGTTGAAAGGTGCAATAAATGGTGGGAAAGATCCGGGTTCATCAAATTATTCACTACCGAAACATGTGCTGCTCGCTAGATCGCCTTTTTCTCACATGCAAAATGATGAAGGAAGCATTAAGTAAGACGTAAAATTGCGGCAGAGCGTTACGTCAGATACAGGCTGCAAGCCCAACATACCTCAAGCACTTAGGCCCGTGCTTCATTTCAGTCCCAGTAACAAGTTCCAATTTAAGCACCAGATTTTAATCGACAAAAAACAATGTCTAGCGCATCATACTCCACTGAGCGGCAATTACTTCTTTTCCACAACCGTTTGTTGGTAACTGTGGGCAGCGCTTGGATCTTGCAGCTGCAAGATTTTGTGCTCCATTTCCCCGCACTAATAATCTTGGAAGCATCTGCACGCCTCGGTAACAGCTAGCTGGCCCAGCTGGTATGTGGATCCCAGTCCCAGTAGACACTGCTCGGCAAATAACAAGTTCGTGTCCCTAGCTTATGAGCTGATGATGTCGTCACCGACCTGCCGACGGCTCCGGTTCCTCAGGGTTCATAACTTATCCGCCATCAGCAAAAGAGGCCACTGCTCGTACTCGTTGTCGCCGCCAACGTGGCTAGCAAGGACGACGGTGACATCGGAGCAGCTATCAGAGCAGAGTCACTGTCAACGATTTTAAAACGAGCGATATCATACAGCAATTACGGCAAAAGGACTGTGCGGATGGTTTCCTTCCATGTGAGGTACGGGTCGCCCTCAATCATCGCCGTGTTGCATACCGTGTGTTTATCTCCCGGTGTGCATCGGGTACAAAGCAGCACCGATGCGATGATTCAATTGCGATGCGGACCGTATCGATACCCGCACCATGGCGAGGAACGTTCTGATTGTCGCGGCCGTTTTGCGATACGATCACACTCGTTACGGACGAAAGTGAGAAAAACCGTGAAGAGTAATTGAAATAAATTATCAACACCCGAAGCCAACCATCCCGCCATGATGCTTGCTGTCTGATACGGCCCGTATCGGTGGACAGGCGTACGAAAGAGTGTCACTCTCAGATTTCAAAGCAACTGCGGCTTCATTTTCCCGGAGCTGGGGAGAAAATTTAGACTTCCACTTCAAGCCAGCGTTCCATGGCAAAGACCATTTTGGGATCCTTGGGAAGTAACGATCTCAACGAGTGTCTAACCCCCCCGAGTCACCATTGTTGAATCGACACGACGGTGCTCAAGTGGCGCTCGAAAACTATTCTACACCTTTCCGGCGCTGGGAACAACCTGACGGAAGCGTTTTACCGGGCGTACCTTATGCAGCTCATGTTCAAGTGGACCGTCTCTTGAAGGTGTCATTGGCAGCGATTGAACTACCAATCCGGTGAAGCTTCTCGATCGCACCGGCTGCACCTGGCACGGTACGGAATTGCTGGAATACTCACAAAAAAAACCCCAAACGCCCACGCCAGCATCCACGCTACGGTTCGAGTACGGGGACATGGGACAGAGTTTTTGGGCCAACTATTTCAATTACAATCTCCGGTCGTTAAGGTGGTTTCGGGGAGTGCTTATTTTTTGTTGCTCCTTTTTTGTCTTTCATTTCAGGCACCCGGTAAGAGCTTCGGTCTGTGTGTATCTGGTCGGTGTACCTTTTGGCACAGCGAGGCGAAGCGAATAATATCCTGATTTATTTTTATGCTCTACCACCCAGCCATCTCCAGCCGAGGTCGAGATGGTTGTCCATGGCCACCCAAGAAAAGACCGTTCACACCACACACTCTGTACTCGCTGGCGCTACAAAAGTAGCAATGACACTGTATAAACCCCTAATTCAGTGCGTCTCCAAATTGGCTATCGTTTGGCCCGCACATTACTAAAGTACGAGTTCCTGGGTGGCAGAGGTGAGCGCACCGGCTTTTTGTCTCTCTTTCTTTTACGGTAACTCTCCAGTTCAAGTTCATCCTCCGTAAAGGCATCCCTAAGTGGGGTTTCATTGAGCTCGGTGAAGAAGGTGTACACGATCGCACCACCACACAACATTAAAAGCACCTTGAAACGCCCCAAAATTAAGACCTAACGAATGTATGAAGTGCTAGCAAAGTGCCATAAATGCCAATCCGTTGGCCACAAACTCGTCCGCTGTCCTGGGTAAGTTTGTGGATGATTATGAAACTTTTAAACACTTGCCTTCACACACTAAATGGCGGCCCTAATGGCGACGCATGTTTCCATTCCCTGTCAAGGGAAGGGCGTTTTTTCGTTTACCGCAACCCCCTTTAATTAGACATTTGCACTGTCCAGTGTTGCTGGCAAAAGAACGGAAAATTAAAAATCTTCAAATTACCCGCAGTTTGCAGAAAAAGAACCAAAATAAAATTCCGATAGGCAAACGCGAGGCGTTTAAAGTTCGCTTAACATCCCTCCGTGATGCTCATCCATGCTCGGGAGGCGTAAAAGGAAAAAAAACAGGTCCCCGCTTATCGCCAACTGTGACACGCCATTGAATCGGTGTGAACAGGGCAGGCAAAAGAAAGAAATGAAAGCAAACCTACCAGGTTAGGCCTCGGTGTCTGCGGTGTGGTGTGATCCCAAATCACGCTAATAACACATTCGCGTGTCCCATGATACTTCCATCCAATCAATGATTACGATCCACCCCGATCCCGGGAACTTCCCAAACGCACACACCCTCTCGCGTCTGGTGACGCTCGTGCCAGGAAGAGGTGTGCGATTAAAGAGCCGTGCCGAGGAAATATATCTCTATACACCTTCGGCGTACACACCTCACATCATCAACGAAACGGGTGTGTGCAAAAAAAAAACACGCCGGAGACACATCATTAACGGTATACGGTGCAATCGTGAAACGGTCGGTCCTCGCCGCACGGGCGGGCGCATGCCAGCAAAGAACGATGGCGTTAACAATTCCGAAGCCCCTCGCGAAGTTCTTGCTCGGCCCCGAAGACAAAACAGTATATTCACCGGTTCGCCGAAAAAGTGGAACAAATCTAGCAACAAAACGGGATGATAAGAAGAGAAGAAAAAAAAACCCGGCCCCCATCGGATGGACACATGCCCGGCGGGTGGTGCAGGGTGGATAAATATCGAGGTAACCAAACAAGTTGGCAATTATCGTCGATCTCCTTTCACTCGAATGACAACAACGGTAACATAACAACTACCACACACACACCCGGCTCGTCCATGGACGAGAATGCACTGGTTGGTTGCTTGTTGCGAAGGTGGATAATGCTCGCCAATGCTGCAGCATCCGGATGTCATGGTGATGGTGCCCGGGAGTGTTTACAGTGTACCCGGCTCGG
>KI424822.1:8375-19434 GCA_000473375.1 Anopheles culicifacies | reverse complement strand
ACTAATTCATACCTGCAACTATACCGAACGCTTTGTGTTATAATTGCAATATTTCAACAATGGCTGGTTGATTGTGCTTCCATTATTGGAAAAGCAAATTCCGGGATTGTCCTCTTCCTGTTCCTGTTTGGCTTCGTGTGCTATTTTTTTTTAATTGTCGCTTTTAAACGACGTAAAACAAACATGTACGGACGCTCTAATTCTATCAGATCCAGTTTTCGAACAAAAACGGCAAATCATTGACCTTTCGGCGGGATCGGAGAGATTAGATAAAAGCGTAATGCGAAAAATAGGTCTACGTGCCGTCAGGCACATGAGCCCTCCGCCGAACATTAGACGGTCATGTCCCAAAAGCACTCCAAGCACGGACCCTCGGTCACGTAATTGATGTCCAGGTAGGTTCGGGTTTTTGGCAAACCAGTTCCGGTTCTCGTATCCCTCCTTCCGCTGTGTGGCCATATTTGCCAAACCATCATGACGATTGAGGGGAAAGAGCAAACGCCAAATAACGACCATTGCAAATCAATTAGGCTACACACCCCTGCTCTGGCGTACGTGATAAACTGCGCGCTCCAACATATCGGGGATCCTCTCCAATTCTGCTGCTAATCTAATTTGCCGGAACCGGGCGAACAAAATTCGTCCACCATTAATAAGTGGTACTGAATTTGAATTTTACACACACACAAACGCACGCACACATATGACCGTATGTTCCCCGTTATGAATTTAGGATTTTTTCTTCATCCTTTCACCGGTTCTTTGCTTGTTTTCTTGTTTGTTTGGCAGGCACTGCAGCATTGAATGAATTACCACGGGATAGAACCACGGCCCAGCGCTCCTCGTACCGACGACAACATTGGAACACACCTCCCATTCCGACACTTTGTGTGATTTAATAAACCTGGCCGAACCGCACGGATTGTCAAACCATTAGCCAACCGGAGCAAAAAGCGCGACCCAACGAGACGAGCACAACCCAAGCTGGTGCGCGGGCAGGACACATCGGAACACGCGATGGCGATGGCATCCGAGCATGTTCGGTATCTGCTGCTACTGCTGGTGCTCCTGCTCGGCGATGCTGGCCAAGCTGCCGATCCCGTGGGTAAGTCAATTGCTTACTTCGTTAAATATTTATTATCCACAAGATTGCGGACGCGAGCGGGATGGGTGAAGTGTTCCGGCCACCAGTACCACCGTAACTTTAGACTTCCTGTGCGTGCTTACAGCCACGATCCAGCATCCTGCAAAATCTCAGCCGCCGGTGATGGGGAATCAATCTAAAATTAGCAATTTCCGGATATTTCACTCAAGCACTAGTGCCAGCAGGCAACTGGCCAGATCTTTACCGGTGACAGTTTTGTAACCTCGGCAACTTTGACACACACACACACACCAACAGGCGAGAGAGCACATTGGCATGTCGGGGCAAAAGTTTGATGAAACCGCGATAACTTGACCGCCCTGCGGCGATGTTTCATGGTGCTTTGCCTGCCGTGAAGAATCCGGTAACGAACGGTTCATGCGGAAGGTTAGCATCAAGGGAGGCATCAAGTATTGTGAGATATAATGTGCAATGGTGTAATGAATCTTTTTTTGTCATATTAGACGAAGGACGTGAAAATATTTGAAAGAGCCCGGTTGTAATCTCCCAGCGAGGCTTGATTGATTCGCGAAAATTCACTCACAATCATAATTACATTACGCGCTTGAGATATTCGATCTAGGTCTGAGGTTCTAGGCGAAGGACTACACTTGTTGCGAGATCTTATGAACGTTTGAAAAGGGCTTTTGTTTTTTTTCTGTTTGGTTTTAGGAAAATTCCAACAAGCATAAGAGTAAATACTCCAGGTAGAAGAATGTAAATTCAAACATCTTAAACATTCCAATTACCGACCTATACCCCGTAATACGCCCAGGAATCCTTTCCAATATGTGGTCAGCTTTAACTTTCATTTGTGTTAAAACATTCCACATTACCCGCCTTTTGAAGTTCAAGTCCTGTTTTATTTAAATTGCAAGCATATCATCACGTAAACAAGTTTCCTTTTCGCCTCATTAAAATGGTTGCAACCGCGGTACGTGTACCGGGTGGTGTGTTATGGTATCCACTCAATCTCCAGCGGGGTAGTATGCCAATCAAAAAGTCACTCGTATTCGCGCGCACCCTGTTCTGCCCTCGGTACCACCTTCACTCCATCGTTCGATTCTTGGAATGCTGCACACCGAAAAACATTCGCTGGCAAAAGTTTACCATTTTACAACGCAATCATTAGGTGACCCTAAGGATAAACTGGCAACCACTTCCATGGGTGCTTTACGATCGTGCGGAACTGTGTGTGTGCCCGGAATTGTGTGAAGGAAATTAAAAAAGTTTCCTCCCCATCGAACACTGCTGGATGGGGTTAAACAACTTGCCCACCTGTGTGTACACCAGAGTGCTCCCGAAGCGAGAACTATCGTCAGACAGCATCGTCAGGAAGGACGTGTCTTGTAGCGGTTTATTGTTGCAAATGTAATCGGAAGTTACCAGTGGGTTGTACGTTTCTGTAGACAGCTTCTCGCAGCCGGAATGATCCACAGCTGGCAATTGCTTACGTTGCTCTCGATGGGAAGCAAACTTCTCAGTAGGGTTTATAATGCTCCCAATATAGATTCGCCATCCCCGAGGTGGGTGTCATGTCATATTAAAGCTACTTGTGACGAGCATATTCTCAGAAATAGCGTGCGATATATACGGGATGCACGCGCATCTCACTGCTGTGGGTATTTTTAGTTAACAACTATAATCCCACTTTAGATGTCTCCTAAACATGATAAGCTTTTCAATATTTTTAAGCCATAGGTGTGTGGGTGTGTGTGTATGTTGTACAAAAAATAGCATGTTGACTTTGAACGTACCCTAATTTCCTTGGATAAATCTGACCCTCGTCAGAAATGAGATCCCACAGCCCTCCCTGGGCACACTGTTGTCGACACATGTCCGACATCGCTATGGGAATAGCGATAGTCGTAATTGAAAGTCCAAAAAGTACAGATCTTTCGCTATGCCCACGTTGGGAAGATGTTTTACAAACGTTTTTCCCGAATGTGGGGTTTGAGTGGGTGTAATGATTACGTATCGTGACATTCCAAGCGACCTAACCTGGTAGCAATGCTATATCGATGCGTCCTATCAGGATGCTTTCATTCAGTGTGAAAAATGGGGATTGCATAAATCCAGCCGAAGAAAAACAATCCCCACTAGCTGCTTTTCTTAATACACAACCTTATATCGTTTGCCGGTTTATTATGTAGGGAAAACAGATTATCCGGCAAACGCGCACGTATCAAGAGGGCTCCCCGGAACAAGCCCCCTTCAGGGAATGCGGCTGGAGCGCTCTACCACGTGTAGAATAATTCCTCCCTCCAAGCGGGGTTGAAGCTATTTATGCAAATTGGATTGTTCCTGGGTCGAACACCCGTAGGCTAGTCCCACACTTACAGTCCCACGTCGTCCTTCGTTTTAGTGATGGTGTGAGATGTTCCCTTCGGTCATATGTTAGTTTGTTTTTTCTTCTTCTTGTCTGTTCTGTGGGATGCGAGAGGTTTATGAAATAGTAATTTGTACTCGTTACTACTTGAATCTCAGCATTTGACTGGCAGAATCCCAGTGGGACAACTAAGCCCACGCTTGGAGCACTTCCTCTGGTCGATTTACAAGTTGCGTTCACGTGTTAAGGGCAACTCTATGCAAACTATTAAAGTGTGGGACAAAATTATCACGCTTTAAGGGACGACCGGACGCGTTGTGTCGTTATGCAGATTAGTTTTTAATACTTTTTACATAATTTTATTTCTGCAAAGTGAATTGAGGTGTTTCTGCAAAGTTCAAATGCAAATTTTAAGGTTACCAGTTTGAAATGCTTATCGGAGGCACACACACACGAAAGACGAGCAAGTGTAAATCTTGAAAGGAAAAAAGGTCAACGAAGGTGATAAATGGAGGAAAAGATGAAAGCAAGAAAGAGAAAAAAATAACAACCAGAAAAGCGTCAGTGGGTATAAAGTGCGGTAGGTAGCAAGAGAGGTAAATTGAACTTGAGCATAGGAGAAAAGAAAACGAAGGTATCGGAATAGTTTATGCGCTCTTCCCGGTGTTACCCGTGTTTTTGTTTGTGTGGAAAAATACTGAAAATTTTCCATTACTTCACAGGTACGCTTTCAATGTTGACTTTTCAAATGCAACGCCTTTCTGGTTTCAGGGGCGTTTGCTCATATTTACGATAGATGGTTAAGATTTCGACATAGGTATCGTTTGTTTTTATTTCACTTATCAAAGGGATGGATTACAGTTTCTTCAAAGAAATGTTGAGTTTTTTTAAAAAATAGTAACTAGGGTATAAAATTTAAAACGAGTTGTGGTTTATAAGCTAAAAATTTTGGAGAGCATGAACATCTGAGGTCTAACGACTTGAGAGGTAGTCTGTACAAACGGGTACAAATAAACAAGGCAAATATTTTATGTGGGAACTAGATTTGGGTTGCAAACACACTGGGTAGATTTTTTTCTGAAAATTTATTTAAAAAAAATGATCATAATTAGATAAAAATTCCCAAATTAATGTCAACATGTGGGAAGAGATTTAAGAAGAGTACCCCAACAGTGAATTCCTCAGGAACTCTTACCTGCACCATTACGGATAGCCTAAACATGGATGAAAATCAGATAAACTCCTATCACAGATCAAGGTACAATAAAATCTTCCCACGTCTCGCTTTGGTGTTCTTGAGGGCTCACTTTCTATTCTTTGTCGTGCTGGTCTTTTACATAAATTCCGTAACTTGGTTTGTGTTAAAGGCATCGAAAGATAGGCTCCTGTGATGGTTCGATTATTAATCGACCAGAGCCTGCTATAATGATGCACTCGTCGGTATCCTCGTCGGATGACCTCACTATCGTGCAGCGAATTAGACTCGCCAGGCTCCGGTTGGTTGGTGGGGCATGTCATGCGAATAGCACCGAACAATCCGGGCGCGTTAAGGTCTTTTAGGCCCAAACTGATGTGGAGCGATGGCATTGCATTGCGCCCGCCTTGAAGATCAAAATAAGGGATTGGCAGAGGAAGTCGCTCGATCGTGAGCGGTTTAGAGCACTTCTACGGTAGAACATGACTTTGAAACGGTTGTAGCGCCGGCTGCGCACAGTATAAAGGCAACAGAACTTCATAAGATCTTGGCTTGTAATGTTAGACTTTCCTGCAATTAGATTTGTCCATAGTCTGGTTTGGATTTGAGTACAGGTGCTGTTGTGTGGAAAACCGGTTCCGTTATAGACTAAGAAGACTTTAGATAAGCATTTCCTAATAAATATTGTTTTCTTGATTTGGAGATTTTACATCTTAACGACCTTTTAAGCCTTGCCTGCCCGCTGGCTAGTCTCGTTGAAACCACGTAACGAAGAAAAGATTTGGACCACCGAACCGGACGGATAACACAGAACAAATATTGCAAGAATTCTCATTTCTGATTGATAATTTAATAGTTGTGGTTTATATTCTTCATTCTAATGAAATTCGTTTTACTACTCAGCATTTCTGGCTATTGTATAGCATATTTCATTTTTCGATGCGGAAAACGTTAATGCTTGTCTTCAAATCTCTCTAAACCCTATTCCTTACGTTTGGTTACGATAAAAGCTAGTGCTCTAAACAGGATTGTCTCAAGCATCTTGAATAGGCTTTCCCTATCTCCCAAGAGAAAAAAGGGGAATCCTTCGCTTAGCTAATTAACCTACGTTGATAGCAAACATCTTGAGCGATACAACAATAAAACGTTTTATTGGTCACGGTTCGGCTAACCTCACATCGACCCAATATTCTGACTAATCGCTCGCAAATGATCTTATCTGTTATCACTCCACCCCCGAATCCGTTCCCAGGAAAAGCCCAGAATAGCAGACTCATTACATCATCAACCGTACGGACCGGCGGGAAATTCTGCTGAAGAAAAATCGTTTTCCGGTTTATCGCGCAACAGCCGGTCTGGTCGGGAGACCGAGCGCGGCCGCTCGCTCCCGTAATGGATGGAAATGTGAAATTCTTTAGTAATGGGCTCTTACGCGAACGAATCATTGACGCCCTTGATTGGATCGTTTGATTCGTTTCCGTAATTAGAATGATTGAAAATAACAATTTCTCCTTTTGCTCGGTCCCTTTATCCAATTCCACAGCGCAAGTTGGCGTTCAACTTTTAGCGGCCTGTGTCCGCTTGGAGTGCCGCTTGAAGGAAATTAGCTGTATTTTCACTTCATTTCCAGAACTTCCGCTAGGGTTGGAAGCTTGCAGGCTTGGTTTGGTGTATCACATCCGCCCCGTCCTCGTTGTCCTCTCGTTTCCTTCATTCCCCCCCCCACCCCACCCCTTTCCATAAAAAGTGGATCTTCATCACCGGAACACCAAAGTGTGGCGGTTCCATTCGGTTGGATATTATTTATGTTCACTCATTTTTCAGTCTGTTCGGTGAGATAAGATTTAATTTGTTATGCCACTCCCGACACCGCAACAGAATGACAGCATCAAATCGGCTCAGCAAATGATGGTAGTGGTGGCGTATCCTTTTTTTTTTTGACGATCCTTTTTCACTTGGCTCGCTTCGGTTGACAGGAATGACAATTTCCTTGCTTCCCATTTGCGTTCCCCAGCGCGAAAGTCAGGCGATCTAGAGAGATGGTGTGTAAATTTTTAACCAAAAACACGGCTCCCGGTGTTTGGTTTCAAGCGTAACTCCCTGGGCAACGTAACGTGTACGAAGGCAGGGTATTGTTTGTTGAAAATGAAAATAAAACAACCGAAACATTTGATTTGGAAGACATGGTGGGATGGAATAGAGAGCGCGCAAGCAAGAGGGAATGTAGAAGGAAAACAATGTACATCAAATGGAAAAGTTTAACATTACGCTTACCACTCGTCTTGCAACGTTAATCTTGCAAGAAACAACTGCCTAATGCGAAGGGTGCCTTACAATTTGAGCCAAACGCAGGTACGCCTTCTTCTCCGTCGTCTTATCAACGGACGGTGTCAACCGAATGTTTTGGGATGATATAGCAACAACGAAAGACTTACTAATCGCTTCAATTTTCTCACTGCAAACAACGCAATTACTTATATTTTATTTTGCGTGATTTGTTTGGTAACCACAAAAAGCTGTTGTTTCCACAGCGAGCACTATATTGTACACTTATGATATCTCATCAAACTAATACGGATTATCAATCGTACGATGAGTGATGAGATTTAACAAAATTAATAAAATTACAACTTCTGTCGTGCATAAAATAAGAAAATCAAGAGGACTAGGAAATAAAACATCTAAAGTCGCAAATAACAGTTGTAACGTTTATTAACTTATTGCAAAATTAAATGTATACCATTTTATTAAAAAAAAGCTTATATCCTTGATTTATGTTTGAATGCTGTGCGCCTAGAAGTATGCAATGTGTTTTGTGCATTGAGATCTAGAGCGTACGGATAAATCTGAACGATCAAATGTTTTCGAATTATTTTATATTCTGTATTCCCTTACTGGCTCGCATTTTTTAAAAATTTTGTTTAAAATGTTAATTTGTATAAGTAATTATAATCAAAAATATTTGTAAATAAATTTTAGTTATTTTTCGTAATTATGTTCAGAGAGTAACCATATAGTTACTTTTGTTGTAAACTAGAGTTGGTTCTATTAAATTCCGATTTATAAACTAAAATGAATTATTGAACTAGCAACTTTGTTTATTATAGATATGGTACTATCCTTTATTAAGTCGAATTAAATACTGCCTTTTTCGATACTAAAATTAATGATTTAAAAAAAAAAATTAATGAAGATTAATTAGCTAGAAGGAGTGGCTTAAATAATATGCGTATGTCAGGAATTTTTCAATCTTTAAGTGGCTTGAAGACTGTTAGTAATAATTGTAACACGTGTTAATCGCACGGCGGTTGAATTAGAAGGGAGATATATTCTAGGATTTCACAAAATTTTGACTACTTGCTAAACTAATGTCTAACTAATGTCTAACAGACTAAACGCATGTATTTACATTGCCTATCTTTTAGGTTCAACAAAGACTCAAGAAACCATGAAATTTCTTGAATTTATTGCGAGTTTATTTATGATTTGAATGACTCCTTAATGCAAATTCATATCAGTATGACTCTTCTCAAAAAAATCATTTAGCACAACACTATTAAACCCCCAACTAACTCATGCTAGAGGAAAGAAGAGATTATGACTGATGATGACTTATTCCCTTATGGTAGAAACTGTTGAAGCGACTGTTGTACATATTATTTAAAAAAAAAAAAACAAAACCAGTTTTATCAAGAAACTAAAATATCCTTTCTGATTATGACGATATCGTCCAAACACGTGTCCAAATTGTCGTCTTGTTTTTAACTAAACGATCTTATTGGTTCTAATCCTAGGATATTCGACGACGAAGTAAAGTGCTTTAATTTTCTTGATTTCTTATTGCAGTCATATCTCGCAAAGTTTATTTCGTTTCATAATTGTAAGGTGTACTGTAGGGCTATACATGAGACCATTGACAAGTTCATTAGGCCAACTTATCACTCAATGCAGTATCAAAGTGGTTGGTCTCCCCAAATATAGAACATTTCTCGAATCATATTTATTTCCAACTCTCAGCCCCTCTCAGGCTCCGCAATAGTTGCGTGAGACGAGACCATTATTTTCAACAAGACCGAATAAAAATAAAACAGATTTTTCCCAACCATGGCAACATTAGCACCGAAGCTGTACGTACGGTACGTTGTTCGCAAGTGATTTATGAACTTGTGATGTAGTCGAACGCTTTCGTCCCCAAAGGAGAAACGGAAATCAACTGAAAGTACTTTTACGCATCAACTCGTTTCGTCGAGTTTCGTCAAAAGTTAAGTTGAGACGGTTGGCACAAATCAACTTACGACTGCTGTGCGTGTCCTTGTGTGTTTGTTTGGGGTTTTCTCTTCCCATGCGCCACCGTAAACAGCAAATGTACTTGCGACCACTTACATTTGCTAAACTTTATCGTTTCTGTATGGTTGGAAATGGGTGGTGGTGTAAAACAAAAAAATGCGAAACCTTTATCGTTCGTTCGACATTGAGTGAAATATTTCGACAGCTTTGAAAGCGAGCTACCTACAACAGATTTTTACAACATCGACATACGAGCAAGCCCACACTAAGCGCAAGGCGCCGAAGGCACCAATCGTTCGTCCTGATGGCATTCCTTTCGCACTTCACATTCCATTTCCCGGCGAAGGTCCCAAAAAAAAGACGATCACAAATTTCGACGGTAGGCTTTTTCGCTTGTGGCGAAAGAATTACAGCCTTCTCAACGTCATTCTTTCTGTCCCGTTTCGGCCTTCCTGCTTCGGCTGCTACTCACCACCTCGGGGAAAATAATAATCCTATCAAACGGTACCACCACCGACGACGACGCCGTCCTTTCGAGAGGAAGACATTTTCCGATCAAAGTCGTGTGGGGGAGAAGAAATGGAAACCCTCTCAAATCATCCCCAGTACGTGTGGGGCGGGTGGGATGGCATGATGATGCGCAACGGTTCTGGAACTGTGAACGAATGAAGCGATACATCGATGAGTGCTGCCGGCTGGTTGCACACGGGGAAATAAAAAATGGAACATTTGTGTAGTCTGCTTTCAACACGGTTTCAAATCTTTCGACTACCGACGGGCCCCGACCTGTCAGCAGAAGCTTTGGAATCAACGTTCTTAAAGCTGTCCGACACTGAAATAGTTGTCTGTTGGAAGGGTTTGTTTTTTGGTTTCTTTCCCAATTTACCTTGCTCTATTTTATTCTGTTTCCTTTGCTCGTTATTTTTATAACAGACGTTAGTTGTTCCCAATTTTCGATAGCCAACCGTTTTACAAACGGAGTCCGGTAGTAGCTCTGCACATTCGTTTTATCGTCGTCCACACCTTAACGAACTGTTCCGGAACGGGTCAGCTGGCTCAAAACGAGTAAAAATAGAAAATTACAAAAACAAAACAAAAAACTTACCCAAGACACATTCCACTGTCTTCGCATTCCCCAACAAAATGGTCGGAAAAATAGGCACCCACCGATGGTAGTGCTTTGTCTGGACTTCAATACTTCCATCACAAACAGCGTAGCACCACTTTTGAGAGCTGGTGCACCAGCCCAGCCAGGGAAAGGCAGACAGACACGATATTAGGGACACTACTACCGAGCGGATGCGACTCGTTTTAGCCTTCCGGGGGCCCGTCAGCGTACCGTGGCCCGGTGGTAACGAGGAAACTTTGCCAATTTTACGGTAAACATTAATTTTGGAATCAATTTCAAATGCCACAGCGAGTTTTCCGGTGGCGAAGGGATCGGTGTCTTCTGTGCCGGCTTTAACGTTATGATTAATCTGGCCACAAGTTTGGCAGCATTGGTGGGTGCTACAGCAATTCACATTTATTTCCAAATGGGTCGATGGGCAATGATCGAGCAAATCTTAAGCAATTTAGTTTGGTGAAGGTTTTACACAAGCTCAAGTGGTTGTTGTTTTGTAAATGAAAAGGAAAAGCAGTCGTTTTGCGGCAACTGCTTGAAGTACTTGTTTACACGATTTACTTAAAAGATCATAAGTTACAAAAGAAATACTGTAAGATAATGATAATGTAAAAAGAGAACTTTTACTAGAACAGACACTTTGGATAACAAATATCTTCCTTTATTATCTAAATTTGGAGCGGTTCGGTGGCCGAGGAGACCGAGGCCCCGGTCTTCTAACGGACAGGACCGAGGTTCGAATCCCATTCGGGCCGTTCCCCCTTACGCAGGACTAACCATCCTGTTGCGGGTAACTTCACGTCACGGAAGCCAGAAATGGCAGGCCAAGACCTTTCGAGGTTGTAGAGCCAGAGAAGAAGAGAATTATCTAAATTTAAACTTAGATTAACACCAGAGTTAACAGAAAACATGAGATCTACATACAACACAAAACCATTCAAAACATAGACCTGATTGTATAAACGCACAACTAAATGTTTG
>AXCM01008348.1:0-13292 GCA_000473375.1 Anopheles culicifacies | reverse complement strand
AAGAAACTTTGTTGAGCTTAATTTTTGGGGGGACACCAGGTTTTTTTCTTCCTTCTGATCGAATACTTCTTCCTCCCCTTCTCGTTCTCTCCCTTTCCTCCCCCCCCCCTTCCCGTGCAGCATCAATTGCAGCTCGCAGTTCGTCATCCGTGGCGTGGGTTTTTGGGGCTTTCGGGCAGTGGCTCGCTAAAGACTACAAACACCGTAAACGATAATGATGGCAACAATAAAACGGGCAACAGAAACGGGAAAACCGCACCGCGATAAAGGAGAAAACAAACGTCTCATAAAACGATAAACACGCAACGCCAAGCGCAACTGCCAGGGGTTTCTGTGCAGAAGGTTTCCCGTTTATGGTGGCGTTGAACACTCTGGCGGTCGCTAAAGCAGCACGATTAAAACTCAATCAATTGACGTATAATTGTGCGGTGTGCATATGCTTTTCTTTCCCCCCTTTACCCGTAGTGGTGGCATTGTTTGGTTGCAGCAGTTAAACGCCACAAAAGTAAGTGCCCTTTTAAAAGCTTCCAGTTTTTTAAGTTGCGAAGGCCAACGAATGCGACAATAAAACTACTTTACCGAATGTTTGAGTGGTGTTGTGATGCATACAAATGCAATTTAAAGCATCCAAATGGCATTTAACAATAAATGGTTATTGTGTTTATTTTTAGCAAGCTAAAACAATAGCCACGACGACTAGGAGAGCACAAAGGTAATTTGTTACATGTTTAGCGTTTGTTTCACTCGGCCGTACGCGTGGTCTGGGCTTAACCGTACTGCCAACTCATCGTTTACAACGCATCTTGTAAATGTTCTTGTTCATAGCACCAAAGGTTCTCGGAACAGTGCAAAAAAGGACGAAAATGGCGCACAGGGAATTAAAAATAAAAAAAGACTCCGTCTGAAAAGTAGAAAACCGACTCGAGCGACTATCAGTTGTGAGCAATCGCAGTGTTGAACGAACGAAAATGCCATGTTCGCTGAGCGGGGAAAATCCTTCCGTAAAGGGCAAACGCGATCGCACGAAACAGACAGACATACACTTGGGAACGGAGAACGATCGTGCCCGGTGAGGAAGATGAACGATCGGCACAGGCGATTAAGGTGCTGGTGCTCATGCAGTTCGACGCGTTTTCGGGAATCGGATCGTGCGAAGGTTAGACGACCACGACAGCCACGTAAGCACGACATACAAAACTCCATTGAAACAAATCTCGGTCGATCGTTCGTATCGATATATTGAGAAAGTTAGGATCTTTTGGCGCATCGTTTTCCGTTCGAGTGAGAAGAGAAGAAGCTTTACCCCTTTACACTTCTGCACAAACAATTACCCAATTCGTCATGGTAAATTGGGAATCGCTAAGCAAGACACCCCAAAACAAAGGTAAGGCTTCATCATTTTTGGTTTGGTTTTGCTCTGCGAATCCGTTAGAAAGGGTAGCAGATAAAAAAAAAAAACATTCGTCCGTTATTCACAACCATAGCTGAATCACCACTCAATTAGCATAAGCAGCATATCGAATTGTGACGGACCTGATCTCCTTTGCGATCATTTTACTAGTTTTTTTTTTAATGCAACAAGCATTCATACGTTACAGTGACATTAAGCTCACGTTCGGTATGTCGTGTGCAACGCATGTGACAAATATGTGTTACTGCTGCTTGGGAATCTTCACCGATCGAGCTTTATTACACTGCAAAAAGCAACGGGAATTTACAAGCAGCTCATATCACGTGAAGTAGTGAACATTAACGGAATCCAGTTACTGGACACTGGTGGAAAGCATAATCAGTCGCTTTCAGCCCGATAACCCCTTAGAGCCGTTTTCGCCGGCAACAGCTACGCGCCGAGCCCAATGTTCGCCGTGCACATTCATTTGCTTCGTTGTCTCATAAATAAGGCTTAAATTGAAGCCGGGTCGGGTTTGGTGGCACAAGCAACCTGTACCACTTGCCCAATACATCGCCGTCAACGCAAATCTGCCGGTAAGCCGGTCAGGTTGCGTTGGAACGTGTTTCGTCTTTCGAACCGATTAGGCCACTGTTGAGTCGTTGGGAAAAATCCAAATCTACATTGTGAGTAAATGTTGTTTATGGGATATGAAACATTTTTAACTGTTGTTTTGACAGAAAAGCTTCCCCCTAAAAGATCACCTCCCCCCAAATCATGTGCGTTCGTTAACCTTCTTCTCTTAGTTCTTAGTTTGAATGTCTTTTCCTTGCAGGAACGGATTTATTACAATCAAAATTCGTTTCGCCGGAAGGTTTTGGTTACGGTTCCTGTCCAGCTCCACATGGACCACATGTGGCAAGGGCCGAAAACCGCAGGAATTTGTCGCATTCCTCGCCGACCTGTCGAACCGGGCTCAAAACTTTGTCTCGTTCCCTTCAATCACCAGACATTGAACCACCTAAAACCAAGTCGCGGGAAGCGGAAAATCGGCATCGATCCAGGTATCGATATCGATCCTTCGCTCGGTGAGGTCAAATATCCTATTACATCCTCCGGATACTGTTCCGCTCGTACACCGCTTTCCTTCGCATGTTCGATAACCAGCCAGTGCCAGAGCACGCAAACTCTTTGCATGCTCTCGCATCATCCTTGCACGCCACTTCTAAGGATTCCATGTAGGAAGCTACTAACCTGCCTCAAAGAAGTGTGAGCAGCAAAAGAAATCAGAGCACCCACTGCACGGGAGGTCCTGAGGGTATTGGGACCACAGATCAATCCACCGATCGTCAGCAGCAGCATCATCCGGTTGCCGTACTTGATTGAAATTCGATCCCACTACCGCACGCAACTATTTCCCCCCCGTAGACAGGAGGTTCGTCTCTTCCTGTCTGATTGTAATCTTTCGTTACCCGTTACCAGAAGGTCATATGATTAACTACAATCTGACCTGAGAATGGTGTCCCAAAAAAAAAGTAACCCACCACGGTACGATGTGATGCGCATTATATAAGATTACATTTTAATCATAATTTTTCAATCTTGCCACTTGTCTCCAGGTGGTGGTATTATGCGGGGCTAATGTCAACCGGCAAAAAGGGAAATCAAAAACACCATTTGCACCATTAATCAACCACCAGCAAAGCGGCGGGACTCGCTTGGGGTACGGGAAGTCTTCAGGAGAAGTTCCTTTCTCTTGCAGGCTCTCTTCTATCCTCGTTTCCACGACGTGTTTGTGGGACATCGTTTAACCTTCCTGCAATTGCTATCTCACATTGTGCAATAATATATGCATACCACACGCACTTCTCTTCTTCTCTGGCTCTACAACCTCGAGAGGTCTTGGCCTGCCATTTCTGGCTTCCGTGACTTGAGTGTACCCGCAACAGGATAGTCAGTCCTGCGTACGGGGGGACGGCCCGAATGGGATTCGAACCTCGGTCCTGTCCGTTCGAAGACCGGCGCCTCGGTCTCCTCGGCCACCTAACCGCTCCCTACCACACGCACACACAAAAAAAAAACTCACACAAAGCAGGTTGCTCAAACTACAAAACGGCTCGTGTCGGAATAGAATAGCTTAAAGAGAGGTACCCTTCTTAGCCCTTACACGACGACGATGTACATTTCATGTACTTACGTGTGGATGATACAACCAGCAGAAAAAAAGGGTTCCATATTCACCCTTTATTTTCCACTTTCCCACTCCCTTCCTTCGTTGCCCTCCTGACGATTCATCGGGTTTCGTTTCTGCGTACCCCGGCGAGGGCTTGAACTTGAAATGACAAACTAAGTGAGTAATATTAATGCGATGTAATTTAATACTTATCTCTTTTTAATTCTTCGCCTTTTCACCTTTTTGTGCCTCGCTGCCTTTTATGTGCCACACCGAGCAGGAGGATGCTTTTTTTAATAAAAAAAAAAAAAGAATGGGACAAAACCCACCCCGCCACGCACGCACGCTTGAGATTTGTGGCGTTCCACCGTGTCCGTGCGTTCGCGTACGCCGGATGACAAATGGGACCGCCTTTCGAAGCGCGGTTCCATTTATCATCCCGAGTCGCGCACCGTGCCCGGAGTCGCGCACCGTGCCTTTACCGTTCATTTAAGTCAAAGGAATTTGTCGCACACGCTTTACTTGACGCTTAAACGTTTTGATTGCTCGTGTTTTGTTGCTGCTGTTGTCTGGCTGGTGCTGCTGGCTGGCGAGTGAGAGCGCTACCTCAGGAGCAGAAGAACAACCGGGTCTCGAATCGGTTGTTGCCGCACATCCCATTTAAGGTCCGCGATGCCGGTGAAGATCGTGCTCGAACGATTAAACGCACGCACGCCGTGGCGGAGTTGTGAAGCTGACGAAATATTTTGACATAAAGTGTGACACACTGACGTTGGGGCCGTGATGACGGGGGCTTTTATTCGTGGCGGACCCCGTGGGGAGTGGGAGAATAAATCGGAGCATTAGGTTGGGTCGATGAGCGCGCTTCTTATCGTTGCGGTCCCGAATGGGGTACCAAATAAGCTGGCGATTAGTGGGATTTTGTTCGAGTGGGATCAAAATGTGCGCTCGCCTTAAAAGGGTAGCATAAGAATGGAGTGGGCTGCGTTCCCATCGAATCGGGAGGTAAATCGTGTGCTCACGGCCGTTTGCCTACGCATTTGGTGGGAAGCTACCGTTTGCTAGGCGGCTCCCGTTGACAAACAACCCGTCAGTGTAACAAAAGCTTCTTTCACGCACACCGCCAAGCGCCACCATTCGATGCTCAGGACACCGGTGGGTTAGAATGGGAGCTCCTTGTTTCTAGTTTTGTCTCACGTTCTCGGTGGGACGGTTTCGATGGACAAAAAGGGAAGTTGGTGCTAATTGACATCGCAAATGGACCCATTTCCGGGGCAGGTCTAGCGAAGCAGTGGGTTGCGCGGTTGAAGACTCCACAAACATAATTAGGCGAGTTGAAGAACATTATCGCCACTTCGGGAGCTTGTTTGGCCGCACCTCTGGGAGCTTTTCCGACGCGTCAAGCAAACACATCACTGTGGGGAAAAATTAACAAACGAGTGTAAATTTCCTTTTCCCATTAGCGGACCGGTGTATCGTTGTCCTGAGCGTTCGGGGAACAAAGCGTACCTTAATAGCTGTTTACTTTTGCCTCCTGGGAACAATACGGCTCGTTTTGTGGGAAATACATTGGAGTGGCCTTCCGTTTGTGTGCGTGTTTTTTTGTGTTCATATTTTTTGTCGAAAATTTAAAATAAATCCATCTCCAGGGTAAATGCGTCGAGTTCCATTTGCACTGGAGATCATTTTTCAACCTTTTTCTTGGGTTGGTTTTTTTGCAAAATTTGTCCTTTCACGCTTATATAGACGGGAGGGCGTAGAAAATCTGCCAAAAATGAATGCAAACATGAAACAAACAGGCAACGAGCGAAACACACTAGCCGGTAACCACAAAAAGCAATTCCCGGAACACCCGCAGCTCGGTGGTCAAGGTTAGGGATAAACCGTTTCGCAACAAACGGACACCAGGGCCGAAAAGCTGTCAAAGTCAGTCAACTGCAGTTAATCGATTGCTTGGCAGGAATTTGTCCACATCGGATCACAAAAACAAACACACCGAACGAAGCATCCGTCACGGGTTCCCGGGGTGCGATTGATCAAGGCCCTTCGGGAGCCCTTCGGACAATAAGCAACAGCAACAACAGGCCCTTCGGTGTCCTTCGGGATGATGGGAGAATGTTTCTTCTCTTCTGGTTGCTGGAAGAAATATCCAAATATTTAGACGCCGTAGCAAATTGGTCTTAGCAAAGCAATGGTCAGGGACAAGCTCGCTCAACTGCGGACTGCGGCAGTGCGGGAAGTCGACGGAATCGATTCGTCTCCGGTAGCCCCTTAAAAACAAACACCAAGCCGGGCAGGAAATGGGAAAACATGGGAAAATCGAAAAACCCATTCGCCTTGGGTTCCGTGGCCAATACGCTTTCCGAGAACGGGGAAACGTTTCTGGAAGCTGGGCGAAGCGAAAGCGAAAGAAACCGAACCCCGCTTTGGCATGTCCGGGCAGTTCGGAACCCGCAGCGGCATCCAATTACGTTGGTTTCGGGGTTGGGTTTTTTTTTCGGGAATGCGCAAGGTCCGTACGAATCCGCCAGGCTCAGCGGGATTTTGGGGAGTGGGCGAGGGAGACCGACAGTCCATGACAGGCATGACACCATTTAGCCGTCCTAATATGACATCTGTGACGAAAAGTTTAGATACGATTAAGAGCGGCAAAAAGGTAAACGTTGATAGGAGCCAAAGCCAAAGGATCCGGATGAAGGCAGAAGGTACTGCTGTTCGGTGTGAATGCACACAAACATAAATTTTAATTTAGCGTTTCGAGCAGCGTTTCCTTCTTCTCTCGTTCGCCATGGCAGATGGAGCACTCCGATTGGATGGCGTGATCGTTCTAGTGGTAATCTCTTCCACAGTGAAAGCAAAACTGTTCGTATTTTGAAGGAAGAAATTCTTTAACGTCGACACACACAAAATGGCGACAGTGAAATCGCATGCGTAATGCGATTAATTAACAATGGGCAGCTTTTCCATGGGGATATTGGTTCTTCATTGAAGATAAGTTAGTGAGTAATGAAATGATTCACTTGGAAATGATTCATCTGTGAGTGTTCTTCTCAGCGATGCTTTAGAGAAAGAAATAGCCACAAGCGACGAACCCGGACAAACTGTTTTAAAATGGAACTCCAGACCAAATCATTGGTATTTTTTGGAGTTCCGTTTTTTTTTATGTCGGATTTCGTCGATCGTCTAGCATCTGTTACCGTGCTCGTTGAAACGAGCGGGTGACTAACGGTGGATTCACCTGTCCCTTTCCACGATCGTCCCGGGCGAAGGCGCACCAATGCTACGGTGGGGTGCCACAAACGCGTCCAGGGTGCGCGAGATTCCACCGTCCGGGACCGACTTTTTGTTGGTTTACTTTTTTTTTAATGATCAGCTTTAAGCCACGCCTTTCAGACCGGTCCCGGTACGTTGGTGGAGCCATCTTGAATACGCAGCATGAACAAAAAACAAAATGCGTTGAGGAAAAAACACAAAATCGTTTGCGAAGAGACGTTTCTCGGCGCTGCTCGTAAAAGGAAGTGATCCGTAGATTTGTTTAGCGTGTGTGGCTGGGTTTCATCTTTAATTAGCTGCTTCAGTAGGGTGGTTTTTTTGGTGGACGAAGAAGAGCTTAAGAATTGTATCACTCATTTCGAGCATTTCAGTATTCCGCACATGTTGAGGATAAGACTTTAAGATTCCTATTTAATCTTCTTTTGAGCATATCAGTCTAGTTGCAACTTGATCATGCAGCCTTTTTTTTTAAATTCCGCTCACTACTTTGTCTGTAGATGGCTGGCGTTTTAAGTGCTCCAACACCGTTGCAAAATGAGCAGCCTTTAAACGGTTTCATTTACCATTATCGTAGCTGATGGGGAGTTGAAACAATTTCATTTCGCCCTTCGCCACTTGGACCATCGGACAGACGCACTTTCCTATGTAACGATCACACCACCCGGCCCGGCTACACGGCAACTGGTTTTGCGGAGGTGAAATCGATCTTCACCAGTGATGGAAGTCTGAAGTAATCATCATCATCCGCAGCACCTTCATCATCACCACCATCATGGGTGTGTGTGTGTGATAAAGGTGAAGAAAATTACACACCACGATACTGTCTGCCTGACGGTCAGTTTTGGAGTTGGAAGATTAATTTTTATTTTTATCACTACACGCACCTCATTAATCAGCTTCGGATGAGAGTTGGTTCTTGGGGGAGGAGGGTATGAGGTGCTACTACTGGCAGAGGGGTAATGCAAATGAGAGGCATTTATTTTTCGATGGCCACTGCACATTCGCGCCAGCCCTTATTTCTCCCTCTCTTTCTCTCTCTTTTTCTCTAGCGTGAAGATCACTTTCCACACGCATGACAAGCGAAACAGGAAAAGCACTTGGAACGGGTTCCTCGGTTAAGATGGGTAGTGATAAACAAACCAATGAGATAACTAGCTTTCTGTGTGTATTGGTAGCGGCATGTGGGCATGTGCGGTTTCTTCATCAAGGAAATCACCTACAGGCAGACGAGGTTCGATATCAATTTATGTCGAAGCTAGTCATTAGTCTCCTTGCTTCTAGTCCATGCCGTTATCATGCGTTTCGTATCGTCTCCCTCGCTATGAGCAACTTTCGCCACGCTCATGTTTTGTTTTGGTTTTCTTGTTAGCTATTAGCAGGAAGTGTGTGTGTGTGTATGCAGGTTGCATATTTGTGCCCACGACCAAGCAGGGTTGTTTATGGGTATTGGCTTGTTGACAAATAATTAGCATCATTACGGGATAATTTAATTAACGTATCGCCACCACATACTAACGTGTTACTTTTCTCTCTCCCTTCATGTTTATGTCCTTCCGCTTGGTAGCGCTGCAAAGAAAAGCTCAACATACTGGCAGTCTCGGTGATGAACCAGTGGCCCGGTTTGCGGCTATTGGTGACCGAAGGCTGGGACGAGGATCACATGCATGCGCCCGAATCCTTGCACTACGAAGGTCGTGCCGTCGACATCATGACGTCCGACAAGGATCGGTCAAAGATCGGCATGCTGGCGCGGCTTGCCGTCGAGGCCGGCTTCGATTGGGTGTTCTACGAGAGCCGCAATCACATCCACTGTTCAGTTAAATCAGGTAAGTTTGAATGTGTTTTGTTTTTTTTGTTTCACATGTCGGATCTCCTAACCGAAGCCGAAGGATCAACCTTCAACCACTCAGTACGATCAGCTTTCTACCGCCCGAAAGCTTTGCGAGCCTTAACGAAGGGGAAATAAGTCCGTTGTTTTTCTTGATCTGTGTGAAATCCGATCGGAAGCCTCTCGGGCTCGTCCTACGCGACGGTTGCTCATTTAAGTGGTATCACCTTTCGGACGGGGTTTTCGGGATCCTTCCTAACATTCTCGATTTCTCGCGCGCAAGCTGTCAGTGTTACACGCAAAACCGCCCGAACTCCGAACACAGACTGTGCAATAGGACTGGAAAGACAAAAAGAAAAAAACCCTCAAACACACACACACACACAAGCACCCATGGAACATAAGGCGTACAAGTTCTCATTTGCTCGCGGGCATGAAATCACCATTTGCGAAGCAGAAAAGAGAAATTCAGAACTCAGTAATTGAGTTTACGCCGAAAGCGTCAGCTTTCGCAGCAACTTCGACAGCTCGCCGTGTAACCTGTAGTTTGCGCACGGTTTCTGCACGCACTCCCTTGGCGAACTCCATTTGCAAAAAAAAAAACAACCTTCCTTTCATGCATGCCGAGCTTTGCTTCTGGGCCGCCATCAAGCTCGATGTCTTTTTTGATGAATGCAAATCGGTGTCCCTATTGTCTTGCCCTGACGCGCCCGAACCGGCTCGCGATGGGACGGAATTGGGGAAAATGTGCACAACCCAGAAGAAGACAGCAACGGCGGGAAGATGGCTAACGAGCTGCTTGTTAATTCTCGTTCATCTTTCGGCCATTTCCTTTCGGGAAGGACCATCGCGCGGGCCTCAAGATCATATCAGCATCTTGTTAAAACGGGTCCTAAGCGAGGTGTTCAGTTCGTGTTTTTTTTTTTTTTTTGTTCGTTTCCCCCTCAGGTTGAAAATGGATCGTATGTATGATCGTTATATTCACGACCTTCTAGTACTTTGTTTTCCAAACGAAAATTTGCAACGCGTAAAGTGAAGACACCTTTTTTCTGGTTGTTTTGCATACATTTTTCTTTAGCACTCTAGGAAGGATTTTAATTAACGATGCATGCCAGCAAACCCAAACGCACCCAAATGCAAGGTTGTAAAAACGATAACAAGTGAAAGCAAACGATGAAAAAGATTCTCCTCTTGCTCGGTTCCGTCCTTAGGAAAAAAATGGTTAGGCTCATGTAAATGTTTGTTTCCCCCCCAGGAATGGTTTGCAACGATCCGGAAAAGCCAACGAAACGTTTCGTACGCTCGAATGATTCTTGCTGGTGATGACTCTACCTGTCAAAGCCAACTGGCTCGAGTGGCTCAAAGTCAGTTGCCACGGCGGATAAGCACCGTTAACCCTTCGCAGGATAATCTACCTTCCCGATCCGTGCGGCTCTAATCAATGCGGACGGGGTACGAGGGATGGAAAAATTAATTTTCTAATGATATTATCCTGCTTTGCCGACGAAAAGCCATCCGGCAGCCGATCTCGGGGAAGCGGTACAACCGGGACAAGTCCTTTACAGAAGGATTATTTGCTTAGCACTCACGCACGAGTTTCGTGAGCTGTGGATGGGGTTCCCTTTTTT
This sequence comes from Anopheles culicifacies, assembly GCA_000473375.1. Taxonomy (NCBI): domain Eukaryota; kingdom Metazoa; phylum Arthropoda; class Insecta; order Diptera; family Culicidae; genus Anopheles; species Anopheles culicifacies. The sequence continues at coordinate 3,000 of AXCM01008348.1, read as the reverse complement.
TGTGTGTTGCTTTTAATATTGTTCCGTACTGTTGTTGGAAGGATTTGTTCAGGTGTTTGATTGTAACCTTCCGAGGATCGGTACTTGTACGGATTTGGGAAGAAATGGCAAATATTATTGTTGCACTTACGGCGCTCTCTGTTTGTGGTTGTATTTTACCGTTTGGAAACGTTTCCCGGGAAATGTGTGCCGTACCGAGGAATGTTGCACACTCATGCACTGTAGTTAATAATATGGCAAGTTTGTGTATTTTTTTTGCATGCATTTAAAGCTCATTCAATGTTTATTTAAAGCGCACTTTTCGTGTTTAGGAAAGCTTGAAATTAAAATGCTCAAAAAAAAATTGACAAAATAGTTTCATTTCATTTTTCTCATTTGATGATCATTTCTAATCATCAATTGAGAACAAGTAACTATTTTGGGTTAAATGCCACATCCAAGTGTCCATTGAAACGTATCACACTCACCACCTTTACCTGCTATCGCGCTGTAGCTAACGAAAGACTTCAATGCTTCGACTACGTACGGATGGATAGCAGGCGAGAAACCCCTTAAATACCTGTGGCTACCGCTAGAGTTTCCCGTGTGCGTGTCCATTTGCCTGTAACGCATTGAATATCGAACTACGGAGCCCGTTTCACATTCCGGCAAGGCGTACGAAACGATACGACCGATACGGTCGGGTTCGGCGGCATCGGGTATCGTGTGACAGCCGTCACCAATCGTCCAAGCCGTTGTTTATGGTTAAACCCACTGTAGGAGTTTACAATTTCCGACGATCCGACGCGTCTGTCAGTTTGGTTCTTTATGCCATCATTTATCTGTTTTTAATAACGAGATAATGGTTGCGACACACAAAACAACATACACGCTACACGATTAGCTGGCGGTCGTCAGCGACCGGATACTGCAGCGTACGGGGTAAGATGATCGCCCCGGCGAGCCACAGGCCCACTTCAGAACGATGAGAACCCGCTCTCTCTCTCTCTCTCTCGATCAAACTTCCACCTATCTCCCCCTGTTTTCAAAGAATAAAGGAAAAAACATTAAAAGACTCCTTATGGTTGGCGGCAAGAAAACAAATCCAATCGCGTTGGGCACTGCACCAGCCAAATGTAAATAAACACTCGACCGTGACAGTTCACACGCGACGGACGGCTTGCACTGGTGCGTTCCGTGTTTCGTTTACGCATCGCATCTGAACGGTAATAATCGAAACGCTAAACAGTTTGCGCAGCCACACAGTGCGCAACGTTCGCGAATTGCGCTCTCACGGTATCGAAATCAAATTAATTTTCGACCGAGCGGGGAAAGATTTATCTTGCAGCCGAAACGTTCGATCGCGGTCATACACGGGGTGGTACGCTCGCCACCGATGAAATTGATGAGGCCTGCCAGCGTGTGACAAGCCCGGGAAACTCGGTGGGCCTCATCAATCAGACCCAACACGTAAACATCGTACGCCACACGCGGACGGGTGTTTGACAAATGAGACTTTTAAGCGCAAAATTGATGTGATCCCCAACCGCTTCGGTCACTATCGGCCATCCATCCGCGGATCGGTTTGTTGGCTGTGGTTCGGTTTCTCGTCCGTGATGGGATGCTGCCAGAAAGCGTCAATGCAATTAAAAATGATTAAAATAGCATTGAGCCGCAACGTTTCGAAACAAATTTGGGAAAATATTGAGAGGAGTTTAATTGGAGTTTAAGATGATCGAAGCCTTTTTTGTATAAGTTTTGACATTTCGATTCTAAAATTCTCGTAGCTCCTATAGAAACAAGCTAAAGAAGCCTTGTTTTATATACAAAATTTAAAAAAATAAATTATAACAAACTGATGTTAAAAATCAGTTCAGGCAATCGGGTCAATCATACTTTAATCCTGTTTTTTGCTATGAGTTTTGAAGTTCAGCAACTTGTTTGCTGCTAGCGTTGTATTCAACCTGTGAGTTTGACGCAGTTTGGTTGGAAAATACGGTTGTTGAAAATGATTCTTTTTTTCATTTAGAATAAATAAAATATAATTGAGCTTTAACAAAGGAGTTTGTTCGAAAACTGTCGTCAACTTAAATAAAATCAATATTTATTCCAGCCGTCTGAAGATGTAAGCTTTCTTACTTAAAGTATGATCGATTCCAATATTGACTGTTTATGCCGTCGATAGAAATCACACTAAGTTAAAATGAAGTAATTGGTTCATTAAGTTTTTCGTTAATGTGTTAGAAAGTTTAAAGTTGGAAACTATTGCATACTTTTAATACGTTCAGAGACCATCTGTTAAAATGGTATGTTTGTTGAGAGAAATTTCAGAATGAGCCTAGCTGTTTTGCTATGAATGCTCATATCTTGATAGAAGCAGGCTTAAACTTCAAGCTTTTCGAATCTTAAGTCATTTTAAAACAAGAATTATTCGACACAAAACTACACGCCATTTTCAAAACTGTTACTGTAATAATGTAACGTGTTTCATTTTTCCCCTGAAACGCGATCGTACAATAAAAAATCCTTCCACACAAAATGAACGCTTGCTGCAGCTTAGGTTTTCTTTCGCTCGAAAACGAAGAAGCAAGGAAGGCAATCAAAAGAAAAAAAAAATAAAGGGAAGATCCGAACGAAAACCGAACCCCCATGGGCCACATCTAACTAGGTTTGTGTACGCTTCCAAACGATTCGGTTTTGCGGGTCCGTAAAGCGTACAGCCGGTGATGGTGATTCCTGCACCGCCATTGATGCGCACCGTTTGCTGATCGTCTTAAAAAACCAGCTCAACAATGGCCGCAAAAAGAAGCAAATGAAAACAAAAAGGGTCAGCCTGTTGGGGACTTGCGAGCGGTGCGGGGAATCCAGCGCAAGAAGGCAAACGGTGGTCTGGGAACCGTTTTAATTTCCCGACCATTTAACCGCCCCTTTCCCTGTTGCCCATCTTGCTTCGCTACCGGCCAGCATGCTTCGGATGGAGGGCCGAGAGGGCGCATCTTATGTGCGAAAGCAAGATGAAAG
>AXCM01008347.1:0-15199 GCA_000473375.1 Anopheles culicifacies | reverse complement strand
TGGACTACCACCTCAAGACGACGAAATCTCCGCAAGAACTCAACAAGACGCATATTTTCTTCATCTTCTACGGTTCTACAACCTTGACAGGGCCATTTCTGGCTATCGTTACTTGAATGTACCCGCAACAGGATAGTCAGTCCAGTGCACCGAGGGAACGGCCCCCGAATGGGATTCGAACATCGGTCTTGCTAGTTCGAAGACCGGCGCCACAGTCTCCTCGGCCACCGTGCCTCTCCGAAGTTATACCTAGGAAAAAAAGGATGAAATGCTTACACACAAGCAACACACTCGCTTGTGTTCAAAGAAGGCGAGTATTTATTAATCTTATCATATCATATTCTCTATCCTCACCTCCACATCGTAAACCTTCCAAATATTGATGAAGAACGAACGAAAAACACTGAATCGTTCGACGGCGCTCATCTGCTTCCAACTTTTTGTCCGTCCGTCGACTAGCGCTAACATATCATCTTACTTCTTTTAGGGGTGAACTCGTTTGCTTTCACCAAGCCAGCGACATCAATCCAACCGGCAAACTTTCCCAATTTAAGACTCGAAGGATGTGGAAGCAAAATTTCCCCATGCATTCGTGGCCGGGAGGTGGCAAAAGGTAAGTACTGCGCTTACCGCACCGAGCATGGAAAATGTAATCGTAAAAGATTAAGTCAAGCACAAACTTTGTCTCCAGGCTGGGTGACAGGATGCTACACAGCAGCGCCCTACGGTTCGCAATCCCTGGAGCAAAACGCTACGGGACATTCAATCTCGTGCTGGCATAATCGTGTCATGCCCGGGGTTAAATCGATCGATTGGTCGAACCGCTCGAACCAGGCTCCGAAATGGTTTCTCGCAGTCTGTGGTCAGGATTGGGTTTGCGCGTTCAACTTACAGCATCGTCTTTTTTTCCTTCGCCCTGTTTCGAAGACCTTAATCATGAAACTCTTTTTCACACTTGACCAGTGTCTTCGTCCAGGGAAAATCTTGTTAGGTGAAGTTTTTTTTCCCCATCTTGCTCTCTTTCTCTTGTGGGAACGTTTGAACTTCCCAAAAGACGGTACTGTATGACAGAATTTGATAAATCGAACGTCTGCACAAAGACCTCCCGGAAGTGGACGGTTCAGGTGTTGAAGGAGCAGTTCCTTTGGTTCGCCTTTGCTTTATGCTTTGCTCTTCGGCCCGGCAGACATTTTCATCCTTCAATGGTTGTACCACACACACACCATGGCCAGTACATCGTTATCTTATTTGCTGACCTTATGTGCCAAGTCTTGGTAGGAGGTGAAATCTTTACTACTGTCGTTGGGTATACAGCTGTGTGATTGGGTTGTCAGAATGACTACCACAGGATGTCGTTGTGCCGAAAGTGTTTGACAAAATTGGTTAGCTTCCTAACTGGTGTGTGTTGACGATGCTCTCCCAAAAAGAACTCTTTCATTTGAAGCTTCTTTTTTGTAGGGGGTTGTAGGAGGAGTAAATTTTCACCATGACCTAAATATTGAAACAGGAAAAAGTGGTTAACTTTTGAAAAAATATTTTCTCCATCGGCAACAATACAAAAGAAAAACAACTCACTCGACTAGGGGATGCATCCAATTAATCTTACGAGCAGGCTTTTTTTTTGTAGCGTCGAATGCAAATGGAATGCTGTAATTACTGTTGAAAATAGTGTTGGTTAGCTGTTTTCCCTTTGTTTTATTGTATTCCGATTGCTTCCCTATATCGCTCCGGTCCTGCTTTCCATTTGGCATTTATAATTCAATGATTTTACCCCTTCTAGCAAGCACCACGATAACCGAAGCAGCAAAAAAGAATCAATCTCTGCTGGTTCGTTTGTTGCTTTTTTTTTGTTGTATTCTTCAGTACACACAAATGAGCATAGCCACTTTCCAATACCGTTAACGATATACCACGGGTGAAAAGCGTAGCGGAAAAGCTGCGAATCGTATTACCCAATTAAGTGATCAGTGGATTTCCGCGGCATTACCTTACGGCCATTAAAGTCGGCTAAATTATGCATGTGCCTTTAGCAGGCCCACGTGAGCCCCTGGGAGGCTGGGAACGCAAACGGATTGAACCGTGTGTTTATGTGTGCAGTCGAATTGATTTTGTCTCTTTGTCGGTTTTCAATGCGTGCCTTGCGAGGTATGTGAGTATGGATGGAAGGTAAATAATGCACAACGCGTGTGTATGTAATTCGTTTTTGCAAAGTTCTGTTACAAAAATAAAAAAAAAGTAGATACTCGCGCACACTCTTTTTTACGACACGCCAAACGAACATTAAGTATTTAAGCGTAATGTGCAAGTATATTACCATCACGGGTCGGCCGACTTTTCGAAGTGAGATTGTTTGCTTTTCAACTATTAACGGTGCACTTTTAAGAGCGATGTTTTATTTATTGGAAATCAATCAGTTCCATCGCGTGGTTCCATCGGAAAAGAGCTGTTTCGACTATCGAAGCTAAATGAATCCATTGACTGATCCACAACATTCACGGCTGCATTTTTATAATAGAGTAGGTATATTATTATTTATCCTATACGAAACATGATAAATATTATCGAACATAGAGAATCTAGTGGATTATGAATAATATTATTTATGTTTACTGCTAATTATTAAGTTTAGAATAATCTTAAGAAGGAAATTCCCTTCTATCTTACGTAGCTGTCCTAGCTGCTCTATTCTGGCGGTGATTGGATATCTTCTATCGTATTTTATCCTTTTGAATCTTACACTGTTATTGAACTAATTTAATTTGCTGCTGCTTTTCAGCTATAAACCATCTAATGTTTTCCTCCAAAATAATTATTTTTGTCTTGTACCTTGTTTATTGTCCACTGCAACTCTTGGTCCTGCTGCAACAATCCTCGATACCGCTCGCGGTCCAGCGCCTTCGTCTGCCAATGCGTTATCCTGGCCGTTCTGGCGGATAATTCCACGCCATCACTCCATCTCAGTTTGGGCCTACCACGCCTCCATGTGGACGGCCTAATAGAACTTTACGGGCTGGGTCGTCCGGTGTCATTCTCATGATGTGACCAACCCACGGCCCCTCAGTTCTTATACATCAATTTAAAACAATGAATTTTCAATAAAAAAAACGCATAATTGTTTTACCTTTTCCTTTTGCTAACAAAAACACAAATAATTTATATTATTTTCCAATATCTTTTCTGTGTTTGTTCTTATTTTTTATCCACGTTCGTCTGGCCACTGTTTGTTCAATTCGTCCAATCCAACACTCCAATTCACCCATCTCTCTAACCTTAAGCAAACCTAAAAATTACTATATACGCACATATTTGTTCCATTGTGTCGGTACGGAATCAGAATCGGAAATCTAGTGGAATGCAACACACAGTAGTGCATCTCTATTCCCCGGCGGAACCAAAATAGTGACTGTGGCAAAACGTATTTTTTTAGCGAAGGTTTGTCATCGCGAGTGCATAAATACCGATGCTGTTATATCCGTGATGAAGATATCTACCACCGCGAAACTGCCTGAATGAAAACAGAATAACGATTTCGCTTGGAAGTGCCTGGTAAATCGTTTACGCTTAACTGCACCTCCTGTCGGAGGCTCGTGTTAGTGATGCATAGAGAAAAAATGAACCCAACAGTGTTTGTAGTTGATTTTTAGTACCTTTTTTATGATTCAGGAGCTTTTCGAACGAAAGGACCAAATAGAAAGAGAAAGAGAGGCATCCTTCCCGTGGAGTTGTGCCTAAGTGTTGCAATTTTCCAGCAAAAATTATCATGAAATTTTACTGGTTTTGATTTTGGCAGCATATAAACCTCTTTCACATTCGAGTACGAAGGGTGCACATTCTAAAATAGCGCCCCTTTTGATTGCTCAGCACTTTGAGCCGTTTACGAGGTGAGGTGGTATTTGAATTTCGGCACAAACGAAAAAAAAAACGGCGCGCACACTAAACCGAAACGCAATTTTGCCAATGCAAATGCGTTGATATCGTTAGTAATCGAATGTGGGAAATTGGGGGTACGGTGCCAACATGAAACGGCACACAGAATTATACTTTTAGCGACTTCATTGAGGCACACGAGCTGCGTGCAATAAAAGTCAATAACGTTACGTATTTCGGTTCGTTCGAAAGTTGCTGTTAATAAATATTTATGACCACAAAAGGAGGTGTGCTGATGCTGATGTTCCCGGTGGTACGGGTTGCTCCGGAACGCATGTGACGGAAGTGACATAAATAAAACCGTTTCTGGTGTCGAACGAGAAGACGAGTCGTGAAGCTTCACGTGACAGGTTGCCAGAAATCATCGATCTATGTGAGTGTGGCAAAATCAAAGTGTTTTAAAAAATATATATACATTCCCATACACATGAAAAGCAAATGGAATATCAAACATTGAACTATATTGGCTCTTCTCTGCAGGGTTCGTCAAGTTACCGATCATTAAGTAGTAAAATTGTTTATAAATTATTCCATTACAATTATCTTTGTACGGATCTACTACCAATGTTTTATGAAAATTGTTTCTTCCTAATCTGACTAATCCATTCGCTGAATATTGCAGTTTCTTAGCTTAAGCTGCTATTCGTGGAAGTTTCTAAAATATTTTGAATCTCCCCGTATGAATGATGCTCTGGTTTAGTTTTCTAAGACCTTAGAGCACTATCTGGAAACATTTACTAACACCTGATGTTATATTACGCCAAACTGTGGCCACAGTTCCGATTTGAGTGAAGTGAATCGTTTAGCATCCTCATTTCCCTTTATTCTTAAAAAAACAGAAGAGCGGAATGAAAGAAAAAAATACCCAAAAAAAAAAATAAAAAAATACAGTACCCAAACATGGCCGGAAAATGAGATACGAAGCGAATTTTGTTTCATGCTTCTCCTTTTTTCTATGCACCAAAATATTCAACGAAAAATAAAACACGCAAACCCCATTTTCGATAGGTGAGAAGTGTTTTAAATTCATGAGATTTACAGTAAATATTTAAAAAGAAAAACAGCAAAAAAACACACACTCAAAAAGAGATAGTATTGCGAAGCATTTAAGGAGCGAAAACATGAACGTTACTCACTTTATGTTTTCGCTTCTCCAACATTTCGGCACGTCAAACGCATCCCCGTTTTGGTGCTCCAATCTCGATTCACAGTTCTAAACGGATTTTCGAGCCTTTATGGCTCAATGTATCCTTTCTTTTTGTTTTGGTTTGGTGGGCTGGGATTTATATTCAGATTTGACTTCTGTTCTATTTTGGTTATCGAATTTTTTAGCGCTACCCTTCATCGCCGTCTGCGCTATGGCGCTTTGCTAAAATAGCAAAATGGAAATCAGATTAATTTTGCTGCCCGATTTGAATGAATATTGAGTGTGCATACGTTTCGGTGGTGTCCCCTTCCCGCCCCATTCCCTGCTACCTCGCGAGCAACAGGCTCCGAATGCAACGGGGTCGGGATCAAGTGTATAAGGAGATTAGATTTCACATCTCGTGGAAAAAAAACGGGAAAATCAAATCCGCTTCTATACGCTGGCATATCAACCAGCATACCGGTGGAATATGAATATTGATGAAAGCATTTAGTTCAAGGGCGATTCCAATAATTGCCAACAATTTAACTGGCTGGTTAGGTGGAAATGTATGCATGGGGATGCCAAAGGGATTAGCTTTCCGTTTGCGGATGTGCCGTTGGAAACATGTCGTGAAACGATTGTGGAATTTTTACCTTTTTTTTACTATTTCAAGTCAAGTGCTCTGGATTGTAACGAACAATACCAATGATTCTTACTTAGATGTAAATATATTATTTGCATACTTTCAGGCGCGCACAATCAAGCATAATTGCATCAAAAGAGAAAATTAAAAATAAAAATACAACTTTAATTTTAAACTTATGATTATCTGGTTGGTTTTGAGAATTAATATTTTCATTCAGAATGTTTCATTTCTCTTCATGTATTTTATAAATTTATTTCATACGTAAAAAAACGGTTGAAAATGCATCTCAAATGCTTAAGTCCTAAACCTACTTAAGCTTAATTAAGTTGTTTAGTAATTCGCACTGAGCACTAAGCTAATGTTACGAAAGATTGAATTCTGTTGAGGTATTCCCGTAACGAGTTTCATATTGAATTTATCCAAATTGAAGTGTCCTCCACTAGTGTCTGTGGATATCCTCCGGAGTACACAATCCTGTATAAAATGCATGCGGGTCATCTAACCAAAAACAAAAAATAGAAAAAAAAAGCACTCCGTCACCACTAATTAGCGATATGCGATGCGATGTGCTTTTCTTTCGAATCATTCACAGTGCCAAATATTTGTCCACGTCCATTAATTGCGGCTCCATTGCTATCCATTTTGGTGGGACCATTTTAATTGATTAGATGAGCACCATCAGGGAGCCACCCGATAAAGGGTACATGATCGTTCGCTCACCCTCGGGGGATTGTTCCCCTTCTCTTCAGCTACCACCCATCAATCAAAGCGATACGCTTGGTAGGTGCTAGCGGAAGCTGGTACAATACGGTGCCACCATTTCTCATTCAGTCGTTTGTCCGGAACGGTCAATAATACGGATGATCTCACTGGCTAAAAACTACCCAACCCTCCCGCTCGCGGACAACCGTCAAACAGTTCGGCAGTGCCATCCCGAATCGAATATGAAATGGCAGCAAATGTTTTCTTAATTTCACGCATGCGGCACATATACGGCTTGTGCGAAAGGGCTTAATCAAACGGGCCATTGTTTCTAGGCGACGTGCCATATGTACATACATACATGTTTGCGACTGTACACGGTTGCCGGGTTTCACCGGGGAACTCATCAACGGATGAACGGGGGAAAATAAATCGCACATCGGCACATAAAATGCACTCCTTAGTACTAGCGCACCGCAACACACCTGCTTATATGGTTGTCGGAGGATACGACCGTTTCCATTTCCCACCGGTGCCGACTTCATAAATCCTTTCAATCAGCATCAACTCCATACCGGGAGTGACTAAAAATCGTGAGCCGCTGTGCGGATTCCACCGAAAACGCGCGAGACAAGGCCGGTGTGGGGAGAGGAAAGGTAGGTGGTTAAATCAATTCTCTTCCTCACCGTTGGAAATGATTCGATTTTCCATCACGGCACAAACACACACACCGGACAGGGTCGGTTGCTACGGGAATGTACCAGGAGGTTGCCAGTGTGTACACGCAGGACACACTAAGAGCAGGTGTTTCCGGTGATGACGATATGTTTTCCGGCATTTTCCCCAACCGGTGCAGACGTGTATGTGTGTGTACGTTGTGTGATAATAATTGGCCTTTAATTGATTTGATTTGCGCTGATGTTTGAACAATTGTGCAAATGAAAATTTCATTCCCAGTTCCGGAAGCGGAACCTCAACGCAACGTGGACACTCGCGTGGCGATGTGATCACCCGGATTCCCCGGATGGAGCAGCATCATACACGTGTCCTTTGGCACCGTACATGTGCTCTTTGCGTGTGTGTTTGTGTGTTGTTTTCGTTTTTTTTTTTTTGGATTTGCGGCAATGGTTTCCTATCCGATTGTGTCGAGCCCGATGAACCTCATTGTGTCCAGACAAGCTATGCTTCACCACGAGACAACAGCAGCAGCAGTAGCAGTTGGCCGGAGGCAACCCTCTGTCGGAAGTTGACAGGAACATCGAATTTATGTGTTTCAGGTACTTCTCGCCAACCGTTGCCACGGGAGTAAAGGTGTGGCGGATGCGCCGGCAATACGTGTTAATAAAAAGGAACCGGGTCGAGCTGATCCAACGAATACGCTTTAAACGACGGTACCAAATAGGAAACGTCGTGCAAAACTGCTCTTTTCTGGACTACTAACTCTTCCGGACGATAGTTTTTCCCCTTTGAATGTGATTTAATAGATTTAAAGTGCTTTTTTCTTTAATCTGCTTCAATATATTATGACATAACGTCACACGGCCGGACTGGTTCCAAATCCCATCAAGACTGGCTGACTATCTGGCTAAGTGGCAGAAAGAAAACTAAAAGTTATGGCAAGCAGAATAGAAATCCTTAAAGACTATTAGCACCAGCTAGATCAGTTAATATCGAGCATCTGTTTAAGGTTTGAACTAAAGATATAGTGAGAAGATCTAATGGAGACGCCCTTCGAACTTTATTATCAACGATCGTCAATTTTTTGCTCTTGCCTTTGTTTACTTCATTTTTTTACGAAATTCATCCGAAACTCTAAAGTGTACACAAAGCCCCAACTTGAATGCGGACAATCAAACACTACCTAGTATTTATACACAACGATTTTACTAATTGGTGGTGGTTCAATGTTGCGCTAACAAACTTCCACTGCTGTCGATCTACTCTTTACAACCGTATGGCAATCATCATCGTCATAGGAAAGCTTTGGTTACTACCACAATCAATCAAAGGATTCAAGTGCGATTGTGCTTGTTTCTGTTTGTTGTTTGGCAGCTTAAACGATGCCTCCCAGTGTAAGGGGAGTTTGCTACCCTTACCCAACCCCCAGCTCTGCTAAACTAACCATTCCAACCGGTTCCAATAAGCAAAATGGTCTGCTTTGCACATTGTTTGCCAAAATATGAGCCCGTTCGATCACGCGTTCCGATGGGTTGTGCTTATTTATTTTTTTACCTTCATCCCACTTTCACCCCCTGGAAAATGGGTGGAGGGGGGATGCTGGATTGGTTGCAACATAATTCATCTAAATTGCGTCCGAACCGAAATATTTCCGCCGGAATGTGTTCACATGTGTTTTTCCGCGTACGGAACGAAACCGGTCACCGGTTTCGGTTGAACATTGTCGCACCACCGTACCACCCTCTCCGGCAGTACGATTGGTCAATTTCCGGACTGCCTCCGTTGTTCGCTTAATATTTCCTGAAAATTATCGCGAACACAATCGGATTAAGGCGGGCAGTCCCCGTGGTGCGTTTTTCCTACGTGAGCCAATACGTTACCACCATTTCTTTTTTTTCCCGCTACCTAACAATACTCAAACGAGCATATCAGCTGATAAAAATAAAACCTGTGACCTGCGATGGGCTAATATATTTGTAGATGTACGGGAAACTGGAGGGAACAACAGATACAAACGTAAAGAAAATAACAAACAATATCAGCAAACCGTTGTTGCTGACCAAACAGACTTTTCCACAAAATGGCTTCCGGTGTTATTTTGTCTGGACTAGGATTTTCCCTGGATGCTTTAGCACCGGAACGACATCAAAATAAAAAAGAACACCCCACCGGGGACTATTTGCAGCAAATTCATAAATCTTTGCTTCTCTTCCCGCACAAGGTTGACAGATATGATAGAAATAAATTTCGATTATTTTAGACTGCACGGCAAACAACACGCAAATAGAAAACGATTTTGTACAAATAGAACCCTCCCCCCTCCCCCCATTCCCATCCCACAATCGGACTTTTACAGGATGAAAAGGGTTAAACCGTTTAAGGCAAAAGCTCGGCGTCAGGATATGGGTGTCTCCTCCCTTTAAACCCTTCTGGCGGTTTTTGGTCCAATCATAAGCAAACCTCCGGCAGCTCCTGTTAGTCATCTCTGGCGTCATCAAGGCGTTTGTCGAGTGTGGGGGACCCTACTCGATGCCCAAGAGTGAGAAATGTGGTGCGATTTATGAGCTTTGGAATGTCTAATAATTCACGCGCTGCTTAGGAACTGTCTTTAACGTTGCCTTTACCCACTTTGCTCTTGTGGGTGCGTTAATTTTCAACATCTTTGGAGAACAAATATATGATTTTCATTTCGACCACATCAACGCAACGAATGTCCGAATGGTTTGAAACTAAACTGTCACCCATAGAATCCCTTTGTCCACCATGCAAGTCCGATATACTGCGGGTGTGGCGACAAACAAAAAATGATGCCAGTGACAACGGTCCATAGCAATTTCCGTCTTGTCTTTTCGAGACTGGAAAACTTGCTTCCCAAGGTGAAACAGCTGGAATTGATATGTAATAGTTTCCGGACTGGGCACGCTTTCCATCAGACGAAGGGCTTTCAATTGCGAGAATATTAATATATGGTTCCCTTCCTTTTGGGAACGAAGGATGAAGTGTTCATAAAGTTGGTAAAGGCGTTTTGCAAAGAAAACAAATTCTCCAAATCAATGATCCAAATCAAATAAGAAAAGGGCTGTGGAAGCATTATAAACGGCAATCAATAACCGAACGAAGCGTATCAGGAATATGTGTGCTTCTAAGGTGCAAATTGATGAGAAACCATTGTGGGAAAATCGGGCCCTAGCTGTCGTTGACACATTCTCACTTGTGTCCCAAACCTGCCTTTAATAAAGCTGTCGACATGTGTCGGTGAAATATGTTTTGTTTCCTGCATTAAAACTGTCTGCATGCAACATTTCGAAGAAAGTTAAAAACTGCGCCTCTTACAAATCTCAATTATGCTTCAAGTTCTAAACTTCATGTTATAAATCAATCGTTTGACAGAAGAAAGTTGGTAGTAAATAAAGTAGTGGATTAGGAAGCTTCCATATTGAATTCTCTTTTTTATTTATTTTTAGAACACAATTTCATAATGCAAACGAATATTAGATCCACTCTAGCTTCATTGTCCTTTTTTTGTCAGCCTTCAGATTTACGTCAACCGCCAACGCGAGGACTCTTTCGCTAACCTTATCGCTCCATAGGTCTACTTCATTTTGGCTCATGACTTCGTTTGAACCAATAAACCGCAATCTTGTATCACTCCCCCGAAAGGAAGAGGTCACGGTAATAAGTGATACAACTCCCCAACCACCCCATCATTTCACTACCCCAACGCATTTCCCGTAATGACACGTCCCCCTTCCAGACTTCAATCATTCGTGGGTTTATTTGCTACGCTTCCCGCTGTCGAGTGTGGCCGATCCCAAAAGCGCCCGGAGAGCATAAAACTCAATGATTATTTTTACAATGGTGGTCCGTTCTTTATGTTGGTTTAATTGAAAATTTTACGACACTGACTGCTGTTAATTAACGCGGACCGCGTCTTGGGGTACGATTATTATGGCCATGTTTTGGGGCTTGCAGACAGGAAAGGAACGGAAGCTTCTATGGCAGGACTTTTCCTTGAACGCCACCCTAAAAGCAACAACATGAAGAAGAAAGCACCAAAGACTTTGGATAAATCCATCGCAATGTCTCATGTCACACTTCCGTTCGGCTCGATTACCGTCCAGCATGAAGCGAGTGTGTGCGTGTGCTGATATTTCTGGGTAAATATATTTATTTTTTATCCTTCCCGTTTCTTCCCCATTGAAACTTCCCTAGCTTCCCTGCCCACCGAAGGAGACTAGGCGGAAAATAAATCATCACGTCCAGCAGATCGGCACGTTTCTCTTGCCGAAAACCAGTCCATCAGTAAAACAATGGAGCTCATGCAACTGCTCATACTGCTGTGGGACGGATTTAATTTTCTCCACTAATTGATTGACGGATCGAAACGGGTAAAAACACTGGACAGATCATTAACGGTCCGTGCTCCGTTGAGAGTGTGCCGAAGGGGAGAAAGATTGATCAGGTCTCAGCTTTGAACGAATGAAGTCTTGCCGCTGACTACGGGACGGTTCATGGAGGGATGGTTTTACAAATAGACCAATTAATCTCCGCAGTGTGAAGGGATGCCTTAGCGGACTGGTGGTGTTGGAAAATGATTGGAGTTTTATTCGACACTCGATATTGTTTGCCAGTTGAAGCTGAAGCTCATACGTCGAGCAAAAGGTCTTCAGGAATAAAAACATGAGTCCATCCTTAGTAAAGCGATTAGGTTCGGTGCCAGCTTTTCTGTAAAACAGGCTTTACTCTCGAATCGAAAAAAGGTTACTAAATCCAATTTCAAACCTAACTCAGATTTATACTCTAAGTACAACTGTCAAACTTCGCTTCCAATTGTCAATTTTGAAAGGAATTTTTATTTCTATACATAAAGGCGACGCTTTTCCCGGCGATAGTTTCTGAATCCTGGTAGTAAAAGATAAGTTTCTTTATCTCTTATCCATCTCGTTTTATAGTTTCATCCCATCGTTACTTCTCCGCACTAACAATGTTGAACGCGAAAGCTCAGCCAGAAAGCATTCGTTTGTCTGAAGTGCACGGTGGGACAGTTTATATTGACCATAAACAAAACCCGAGTCGGAGGCCATACAATCAGCGTTGAAAGCATGCTCAATCCTCGGGGTTTGCTCCAATGTTGAGGTTATGATGCATAAATGCATCACACACAATGCACCGTATTGCATCGTCGTTTATGTGGTCGTAAAACCACTACCACCACTGGCATGTGCAGCGCAACGCCATGCACGAGATCAATATTCGAATTCTTTCTGCCGTCCTTTCAAGCGCCACTCCATACGGCACGCGGGGCACAGTTTGTTTGGTTACTGACTGCTTCGTGTAGCTCTAATCGTTTGAAAGCGCGGTACGAAACGGGAAAAGAGATTTGCAATAAAATACGACAATTTATTGCCTTTCAAGTGTATGCACACACACAAAGACACATGCACAAATGCATGCTTGGGGCGAGAGTGGGAAAAGTTCCTTGGGTTCTGCAAAATGCATACTTTCCCATCATCCAATAGCAAACGGCATTTCACGTGGGTGGGTACTTCCGTTTATCTTTCGATGTTGTGCCAAGGAGCCGGCGACGGTGGACGCCCCTTACCCTTTTTTCCCCCCCCATCGACTGCAAGGAAGTAAAAATAAGCTTTTACATCAAACGAATCTTCCTCCTATTGCTGCAAGTTATTGACATCCAATAAAAACTTTTCATCTTCAATCGTTGTTGCCCTGCACGCGCGTGTGTGTGTATGTAGAATTTCCCTGTAAGTTTTACTGAATAGTTACTTTAAAGAAAGCAGCACCGTTGTTTACAGAGCACTCCATTTTCTAAGAATATAAACGTGAACCATTTTTGTGTGGATCTTTCTCTAAGTGTCAATATCAATTCAAAATGGCGAACGACATCTCGTTATACCTGTTTAGTGCTGCTTTTCGAAAATAGTACAACAATTCCTGGAATCTTTCGCTTCTTTTATAATACTACACCGTAAAGGGGGTGCGCTAAAGTTTCAAATAAAACGTTACCTACCGCCTAACCATTACAATCCGGAAAGGCAAAACAAACAAGTCAACAAAGAATATGAAACCTGTGGAAGGTTTCCTTCCAACCTCAGGCCTCAGGTAGCTACGGGGAAAATTTCCATATTCTTTCCCGTTCCGGGCGTGCACAGGTTGATCATGTTTGTGTTGTACACTATCGCTACTACAACTCTGACTACCACTTGTTGACGGGGGAAAAGAATTCCAGTTTATCCTTACCGAACCTTCCCAAGCAAGTGCTCTGGTATGGTTCGATTCGGATACACGAGAACCCCTAATAAGGGAACTCTGAAAATGGGGAGGACCAGTAGATTGCAAATTGCAACCTGCAAGCACTCGATCGTTGGAAGTTTGTGGGAGAAGAAAAACACCATCATGCACTATCAGTGATGAGTGGGTCAAGAAGAAGAAAGTGGTGCACCGGGATGCAGTTTTACGTAATGCTTAACGAGAACAAACATGACTCCCTCGCTCCATGTTCGATGTGCTCGGATAAAGGATCGGCGTGCAGTGAAGAATAATAGGTAGGTTTGAAAATTGTTGAAACAAGCCAATCCCAAGTCTCCAAGATATACGACGGAAATGTAAGATGTAACTCTTGGAAGAAGCAAAAAACAACTTACTCTATTTCCTGTTATTCTATGCGGGTAGTAACGCCATCTTTGGAATGTGCTTCGTCCAGAACTATTTATTCTTGCAATCACAGATAATGGCCATCTATGACACACACACACGCTACTCTCGTTCCACTTCCGTCATCCAATCAGCTGCATCCGTAGAAACGATTTCCATGTACCTCCCGCAGTGTTTGCAGTAATGCCAGAGCTCGCGGCCATCACACAGGTCCAACACTGTAACTTTCAATTTGCAACTTACTCCACTGGGCTGGAGACGAGCCAACTGAGGCTCACCCACCCGAGGGGGTTTCTTGGCAAGTGTCAAAGGTAAACAATGCACCACCGACGGTTGTTTTTACTAACTTTTTCGCTCGCTCTGCAACGCGAATAACAAATCTTTTGTGCTTCTTTAAGCTCCTGAAGAAGAGTGGTGAGTTTGTTTCTCTTTTAGCACAAGTACTTAGATTTAAAGAAATCCATTCCTTGGCCATTCTGCTTTAATTCATGGACAACTGTTGGGAGGTGCTAGTGTGTGAGCTAATCCAGTTCTCCGGCGAAAGAAAACTGACTAGAATACTAGCGGCGAGGCTCACGGTTTCTGGAATCAATTGCGCAACGAGAGCGACCCCGCGGCGTCGGCAAAACGGAAGCGGAAATTGAACACAAATGGAAGCAGGAAACAGAAGCGGGAAGCGTTGAAAGCTTACTCGACCCGGTACCGGCCCGTTTCGGCGCAAACCGGATTTCGAGTTCCGGATGGGAAGGTAAATGGCTCCATCGGAAGTGAGCTGATCGGCGCTGGGCGTACCCCTGGGTACGTGGGTTGTTCGCGCTTGGACATGATAAAAATCTTCAAATAACTTCCAGGGAGCAGTTTTTTTTGGTTTGTGAAACTAGAAAGGATTGCATTGGTAAGTGGAAATGTCAGAAGTTCCTCCTTTATTTCCACCTTGAGGTCGAAATGGTGCCTTTTTTATGCAAAATCAGTGTAATGTTGGGAAATGCTGAGCTCTTTTTCCAAATTTCTAAATAAGATAACGTAAATCTTCATATAATACACCTATACACCGTTTTGGTTTACAATCAGAACTTGTAAATATTTCGGCCCCACAGTGTAGTAAATCTTTCGTCAAACGTCTTCAGTGTGCAATGCACCAAATGCACAAATAGCACCATAAAGTAGGAAGGGACTCACCTAAACCTGCCCACCTGCCAGGTCAAAACGGTCGTTACGCAAATTGGAAGCGCCGACATAATATCGTGATTGCCTCCTGCTGTTTGAGGCACAAACCACCAGGCAAGAGAACGGGGGGGCTGACCTCACAGGGAACGCATCCGTGTTGCAAGCGTATGAGTTCTCCTTCCAACATGGCCGTCACATTGAACGGTCTAGTAAAGATGTACGCTTTATTAGTTTCCTCCATTTCCTTTTCTCGTTGCATGCTGCACAATCGAAGCTGC
>KI424820.1:7255-17774 GCA_000473375.1 Anopheles culicifacies | reverse complement strand
TTTTTGCTTTCATACCACTTGGGACGTCCAAAAGAAGTGGTACTCGTCTGCTTTATTATTTGGAAATAATAAATAATGAAAGACATCCGTCTCCTAGTCTTGGGGTCTTTATTGTACGTCTAATGTAATTTTCACCACTGAAAATCGATTATAATACTGAAGAGAAGGTATATTCTCAGTAAAAATGTGATCTTTTCAAGGCATCATAGCAACTTCCTATAGCCGATGACATGAGAAACTGACTCAAAGCTTAATTTAAACAGATTCGAAGAATTCAGGCCCATATAGCCTGAAATTCTTTGGAATTCTCACGCTTAAATTAAATTAAAATTAGATTTTTCTATGGTTTCATTGAGATTACTCTTCACACATCTACATGATTAATAATAATCCTAATTCGTTTAAAATTTTATTTTTTCCCGTAAATCTGTGTGGGTTAAGAGGCAATAAACTATTAAGAGATTCCGCTAAGAAGCCTCAAAAACAAATTAATATTCATTTTAATTTTTAAACATTTTACTCATGCGTTAAATAGCACATGCTTTTGATCGCTACAATAGAGCTCTAAACACAAACCCCGCAAACATGAAGTTCTATTTTTAAAAACTATTTAACAAACAAGCAAACGAGTCACTCGTTAGTACAAAGTGGAACAGAACAACGCTCCAGTACATTTCACACCGAATGTGTCCGTTTTCGAATGCATTACTTTATCAACTTAATTGTAGTGCAAACTAATGTACTCATTAGCACAGTGGAGTTGGTGGAGTAAAACGAAGGAAAGAAAGCCCTCAAACAACACAACGAAACAAAAAAAAACACCCCTCGAAAGAACAAGCGAAAAAACACGATTGAAACACAGCTTCACAGCGAATGGTTGGGGGTTAGATTTTCTATGAATTACAACTTTTCCGCTTTACGAAACAAAGGCACACAGAACGTGCAAAACCGAAGCCATTCCCGTTGAAGAATGGTAACATTTATTCATCCTAACGAACCCGCCTTCCAAACCCCCCGGTCCGTTCGGGCCGTCGGTTGTTCTCTAGCATACACGACACAAGGCACATTTGCAACGAGCCATTTCGTGACGTTTCGAATACGAATGTAGTGGCTGACCGTTGGGTCGGGATGGAAGACGACACTTACGTCTGCCTACAACGGGGTTAAAACGAGGCACTACACCAGAAAACCGACCCGTTTCACATGCACACACACATACGTCGGGGAGCGGAGAGATAGATAGTGGAAAATATATGAATTCTGGTCGAATGCAAATGCAGAGAACATAATTTATCTTCGCCAGAGTTGGAAGGTGAAATATGTTTGCCGGAGGACACCAAAAACCGAAAACCTTGTGCCACTTGTTGTCGGGTGCAGGTAGCGTCGGGTTTCGGGTTTCGGGCAGAACTGTGCAGAAGCGATGCCAAGATCAACGATTAAATCGTTCAAAGGTACGCCAATGTCTAGGTCTAGGCTCGCACGAACGATGGCCTCCGAACCGAACCTGACGCAAACCCGTACGAGCCAGCCCTGGCTCGACTATCTATCTGCCTTTCTATCGCTCCATCACCGTCATCATCATCATCATCATCATCATCTTGCAGCGAAAATGCAGGCGTTGGATGAGGTGAAAATTTAAAGGTAAACAGGCTTCCAGGACCTTCCACCGGCACTGGCAAGAAGATGTGGCCATTCTCGACGAAGTTCGCTGCTGCTATCGGTATGGCAGTTGGCAGGATGCCGAACTTTTACCAGTGCGAAGGGCAAAGTGGCCAGTGCCAGTGAGGGACGGCTGGTTCTGGAAAACCTGTTTGCTATCACCGCCACAATGATGAGGAGAATATTTAGTATGTACATAAATGCAGAACAGCAGTACCGGCAGCACATTGGCATATGGCACACGGGGAGTGCGGAGTTATACCATCTCGTATGGTGCGGTTCTGCTGGCGGCTTCTTGTACCGTAGTTGCGTTGATTGCAGAATCACTTTTGTCGCAGACAGTGGGAGCGTTTTTCCAGAAGCAAACAAAATGAGGCCGAGAGAGAGAGAGAGAGAGAGACAGGGAGCAAACAACGACAACCGCGAAACCGTTCACTTTCCCACTTTGGGGCTGAGGTTTGGCGTGTCGAACGATTCGAAAAATTATCACCTCCGTCTCTGTGGCATGGTCTTTGGCAGCACGGTACGGTACAAGGGCACACGAGCCTGCCCGAAGACAGTGCCAGGGTCTTTTACCCTGGGACAACTTTCCAACGGCAGTCATGGCTTTTGACAATTATGAAACTTTCGGACGACGGCAACACGATAAAATTCCGGGATCTTCCGTTTGAAGTGGTGAACCACGACGTACCCTCCATCCCGTGGCCCTTCCCAAAAACGCGTTTGGCACTTCATTAGCGAGATGGCACTATCGTTGTGGTGAAAAATGATCCACCCTCCGTCAACGCATCCTTCGTGCGCCGCGGTTGGTGAAGATTGCAAACGCAGCCCGGAACTGGTGCTGCCCTGGTAGGGCATTTATATATTCATGGTAGCTGCTCTTTTTCGGTGGTCGTTATGCAACGCCATCATAAATACTGCAGGCTGCTATTACAGGACTCGCGAATGCCAGCAACCGGTCACCGGTACCGCCGTAGTGTGGCTTTCTGGGGATGATTATTTTGTTCGCCCGAAAATAATGGAATTTGAAATGTACGAAAGCTTTCGCTCTTAAATTTGGTCGTATTACGCATTCGATGGGCATGGGGATTGTTTTATGTTTTCGTGTAAAACAAAGCACGGTTTTGGGGTTTGAAATGCTATTGTATTGTGGAATAGTTTTTTTTTTTGCGGAAATGGTTCCGCCACAAGAAGATGGATGTTTCATGCGAATGGTGAAATTTTACTTTATGAATGATTTGGTGGGGGATTGAAAGGTTAATGCAAGAATTGCAAATATGCAGAAGTGAATCTAGGAAACTTCAACTTAATTCTTCGTGAGAATTAATCATTTTATGAATAAACTACGTGCTGTTAGTAGCTATATAATTACGTGGAAAGCTACGTTTTTCCATGTTTTTATTACATCTCAAACATGATTTTTACAATAATTTTCTCAGTATGCATTACCGATAACTCGCTCGTTTATCAAAACATTGTGAAACGAACTGGAAAATATTGGAAAATAAAATTAGAATGAAATATGGCAGATTGGTAGTCTTGCTTGCTTCGACGGCCATTGAACAGAAGTGAAATAAATTTCTTGAAAGTTCTATGGAATTTGTTAGATTTGGAAATCTAACCTGATTGGTGGGAAGTAAAATGGCTTTTCGTTGTTAACTTGTTCACGTTAACTGGTGCTTTTTATTAGCTAAAACTGGAGCTTATAAATATATGTCACTCGACCTCAAATACACCTCTAACATCAGTTTGAAATTGTAAAAGAACGATACAAACGTAGACAATCTTTGAATCCCTCACTCGACAAGTTTTCGTTGAGTCTAGCTTGGTTTGATATTAAATATACCTAGTAATTATAAGAAGATGATTGAATTTCTTGGAGATCTTAAGCTAAATGAAAGACCAGGCTCCTCACAAGGTAGCAAGGCCACACCGGAACAATTCGTGTGTGAAAATGTCCTCGATCGTTGAGGCTTCCAAATAACTATTATGGGAAATTCCCTATGTTTTTGAAGAAGCAGCCCTTAGCATCCACAATAGCATCCAAAAGGGACTATTCCTCATACCATTCAATCTGCAATTGTTTGTTTTGTGGTACAATTGTTTCCCAAGTTGTGCGAGCAATGCGTCTCAAATCAATTCGCTTAAGTTGAATTTCCACGTCGAGTTCAACGTTCAGTAAGATAAATAAAACATAAATGTAATTTATTGGTTTTTGAGGAAATTTGAAAATTGACAAACTTAAAAGCAGCGAAAATCGTGAAATTCGTATATTTTGAATATGTGTCGCTCGTCAAAATACTGTTTGTAATTTGTGGATGCAACCGTTATTTTCATGCCATAGAGATTTTTTTTAATTCACTCAAAACATTTCATTTTTATTCTTTATGTAATACTAGGTTGAAGCTGTGGAACATTTTTCTGCATTTTTTTTTATTTTAAGAATCAATAACTCACTGAGTTTACTTCGCAGTACCAAGCTTTTTCGTGGAAAATCACATGGCCTCGTTATCTAACGTACTACCCAGAAAAAAAAACTTCTCAGACGGACCATGACCCACAGCAGTTATTTAGGCCGCTCAGCAGAAGTAAAAGAAACCCCACACCGCTGGTTGATACGGTTGATCAACCACATAATTCCCGAAAGATTTATTCCTCCGCAGTACAAAATCAGAAGCAATAATCGCACGCAAGCATTGGCGGGTGTGTTCCGAACCCGCCGACAAAATGGAACTTAATTATTCTTTTGAACAGCTTTTAATTAGTGACTACCATTCGGTCCATGTAGCTAAGCTTATTTATACGCCTGTCATTCTGTACGGTGGGATGCAGTAAGGGTTTTCTTTTATTTTCAGAACTCCAGCCAATGAAATATGGTTCTGTAGCTGCTCGTTTAATAAGACGCGATCGTGTTCAATTCAATTCCATTGCCAACAAGACGACACACAGATTAATCTATCGATGTTTCGATTAGATCTATCAATTTAAATGCCAATTAGGGTACGACACTCGCACCAAGGCATCCGCTCGCGAAACAAAGGGCCAAGATGTGGAGCTGCCTGAAACGAGAGACAACATATCTAATTTCATACTCGTACCATTTCGCACAGCGATAGAGTTGAAAGAGAATAAAATGGATGGAAAATCTGCTTTAAATGGCAGCTGATTGATGTATGAATTAATCTTGCGCTAGGGAAAGGAAAAATCCGTCTCCATTTGCGTTTGCGATGACGGGTTTTGTGTGATAACACGATTATAGTATTAGTAAACCATTGAGAGTTATTAGCATCGGTAGAAAAAGGAGAAAAAAAACCCGTGTAGCATATCATGTTTTGATGTATTGCCATTACAAATCCGAAAGCTCACCTTCACAAAGGCTTCCCTGTACGGTGGAGCTCACGAAACGATTACGCATCCTTGAAGCTAATAGAAATCCACCGCACTCTTGGTAGCCGATTTGTCAACGAGCATTCCTGCTTCTGAACGTTCTTTTTTTTGTATCGTTCCTTTCTTTATCCCTCCCTTTCCAAGATGCCTTGCGTTTGCTTTTAAAATATCTGCACAAGAGCCGATTGTTTAGCCACCACAATGGCACACACTTCAGCACAACAAACGGGCGAAAGCGAAAAATAACAATTGTGATTGCTGCTTGCCTTTGCTCGTTGATTCTTGGTGGTCTTTGTCTCAAAAGCACACCATTGCAGCGTGGTAAGCCCGGCACCAAGCATTGTTCTTGAAGTTTCAGTCGTTTCAGTCGGCGACAAGAGCGATATCTCCGTTTCGGGTGTACGAACAGCAAGCGTAACAGATACACAGCACAACGCGCTCCCACAGACACGATGATGTTTGTTTTAGGAACCGTTTTCCGAAGGGTGAAGTGGGTAGAATTCTAAGGACCATCTTGTACAAGAACCTAACAAAAAAAGAAACGTTCATTTAGCAGCGCTAAAGAGTCCTCGTCGCTTTTTGAGGGGCGAAAGAATGCAAAAGCACCATTGACCCTGCACGTAAAATAGTTTCCCTCACGGTGCCGTTGTGCGCGCACGGTGTTTGCCGCTAATAAGACATTTTTCACGGAACACAGCACCGTGAAACCCCGACGGGGTTGGCTGTTGCTTTCTCTGAGAACAGCAACCCCTTTTTCCCTCACACTCACACAAAACCATCCATCAGGGACGGAACCGTTTGTTGGTGTGCATTTTTCAGCTCACTTTCGCTGAAAGCTTCTTGCCTTACGGCTTGCGACGAAATGGGGCGACAGTTCAGGGTTTGAAGGAACAGGAATTGTTGCACGTCGCCGGGTGCAGTGGCGTATCGATCACAAAACCCTTTCGAATGTCACACCAATCGAACGGTGTATTAACGATAGTCTTAACGTACAATCAGGAAACAAGGAAGAAAGGACGGAGGAAAGCGTGTGTGCGGTCGGATTGTTTATGCACCGTAAAAGCAATATCAATATTTGGAGTTGAGTGGCACCCGCTAGCTTAAAGTAGACGCCCGCTTCCTGATGCGACACCTTCCACCGGGAAGAATCTTATCGGGCGAGTACATAAATCATACGAGGTTTCCCCATTTTACGAGATGCAATATATTTCCGGCAATCTGACACGTTGCGTTGTTTATCGGTGGCATTAGCGTGCTGCGTATGAATGCAGAATGCTCTATCCCGAATGGGGTGGGACTTCTGTGCCTGGTGTTGCCAATTCGCATGGGATTGACCCAGATTAGGTGTTGTGCACACTCCGTCAATAATCGATACACCTTTTGTGCATAGTGCACTGCCGGTTGGGAGTTGGGAGTTGTGTAAACAGACAAAAGGGCATTTAAACTTTTGCGACTTTACAAGGACAAGACGGAGTTGTCCTTTTTTATTTGAAGAAGAAGAGCTCCAAACGTAGCTAGAATAAGTTTTCCCAAGTAGGAATTCTTTCCGGGTACATCATCCCCGGGTGCTTTATCTTCTCACCCATAAATAATAGGCCGACAATCCGGTACGGTACGGGGCGCACCGTGCACACATCCTTTTGATAATCATTTAAATGTGTAATCCGTGTGTGACATGGTTTCTCGCAACCCGGCACCACGCCAATAATGCACGTTGCTCACGTACAGCCCATAAAGAGCAGCTGTTACCGTTTTTCTAGGGTTTTTGAAGATCTCACTCGACACGGGTAAGTGGTGCTCGGTACAATGGTGAAGATGGTACGAAACTCCGTGTCCCAAAAGAGAGGAAAAAAGGAGCTCAAGCATACATGCAGCTTACGTGTGTGTAGGATAATGTCGAGGAGTAGGACTATTATGATGTTTTTTGGGGAAGGTTAAACGTTCGCATGAAATTTGCCTAAAACTTCCGGGTCTGGGTTAAAGTATCTGTGAAAGTTTAACTATATATCACTCGCCTGTATGTGTGTGGTGCTTTCCTTTTCCATATCGATTATAATCGCGTGAACAGCCTTAAAGAATAACATTGTTTCATATCCACGTGTGCTCTTTGCTTCCACTAAGCTGTTGTCGCTTTGCATGCTGAGCAGATAAAATATTAAATTAAAATATTCTGCACAGAATACGGAACTGCACACTCACAGATAGAAGCAATTATAAAGCTTGCGGATTTTCCCTTTTTGATTACCGCACACAATCACACCGAGAGAGGGATTTTAAGATAAATAGTAAAGAAGCTAGTCATAATTAAAAAAAAAGGCAAATCCGCTGCTCAGTACTATGACTTCGTTAGTCTAGCTGAGCTTCCCCCCCAAGTGCAACAAAATCCTCCGGACCTAGTTAATTCGCCTACCCTAATTGCATGGCAGCAGCATTCAGCATTATAAATTTCAAATCAACCGTAAATGATTCAGTTTCTTCGAATGCACAAGCCACTCGGCGTATGTTCTGCTTCCAATTTCTTTGCCCATTCGTTAGGTAGGGATTTTTGTC
Organism: Anopheles culicifacies; assembly: GCA_000473375.1. Taxonomy (NCBI): domain Eukaryota; kingdom Metazoa; phylum Arthropoda; class Insecta; order Diptera; family Culicidae; genus Anopheles; species Anopheles culicifacies. The sequence goes on along the minus strand of KI424820.1, from coordinate 10,178 downwards.
GATAAATGTACGGTGTGGCCCACACATTCACAGAAGGTTGCGGATTTCCAACAGGCAAACTACAAGCCTGGGATAGATTTAGGAGGGAGTCTTTGTTTAGAGTCTTAGATCGTGCAGGACTTATTCGGTATCATTTTCATCCGTTAGGGAGCGTTTCTTTTGTATTTATTTTATAGATTATTATTGTTCGCTTCTTACCGAGCATTGATCTTGTCTTAAGAATGCCTTTTTTCCTTTCTTTTTTCCCCCGTTATCAAAGAATGTTTTTCTGTTTTTAACCGCCCAAAACAGATCTCAGAATTGGGGGCGAAGTAATGCTTTCGAGTAATGTAAATGTTGAAACCGAGAAGCAAACGAGACCAGTGAGGTGTGCCCAAGGGGGATGGGTTGCTGTTGCTAGTTGTCAGTTGCAGACAGACACCGAGTGGAGACAAAACATAATAAAGTAGCAAGAATAACAAAAAAAACGAGCCCTCCCCCCCCTCTCTCACAGTTGTACCCAGGAAAACCCATCGCAGAAGCGCATAATGACAAGATTGTCCCGGTGTGATGGAAAGCGAACCCGAAATGTGTCACATCGCTCTTGTCACAGCACAAAACCCCCGACAAGGCGTACGGAATAAACGGATGGAATTATCCTGCAGCATCGTCGGTTTTGCGTTGCCACCGTGCCCAGTTTGTACACCATTGCCCGTTTTGTTCGAAATGTTGCTCCATTTAGATGGGTTTGCTGTCTAGTTCCTTTTCCATTTTTTTGTTGTGTTTGTTGTTTTTCACTTTATTCTCGACGAGAAGATCCGGCCCATCTCCCCTTCCCCTCCCCCATGTCCCGGATGGATGCCGGTTGCAATTTCGAATGCAACTAACGAACTCGCAACGAAACACGAGGTTCCGGTTGGGTGGCTTAGCACTCGCCCCGGCGGGTTGTAACAGTTAAGCGTAGTTGTTGGTGGTGTTTAGAAGTGTTTGAAATAATAGCAGACGAAACAACAACGAGCACAAAAAATTACTTTAAATAAATCATCCTCCAAACAAGTTGCATAAGTCCGTCCGTCAGCCGGTCAAGTGCCGGTGTGTATGACACTGCCAGCCAAGGCAAACCGTTCAACAGGGACGGCACAGAACAAACGTTGCAGTAAGCGCCCGATGTCAGCACATTTGTGTGTTGCAGCGCTCGCCAGTTTCGGACAGTTCGGAATGGGTGTGTGTGTGTTCTCCTCCCCCCCCCTTCCCCCTTTTTATCCTTCCATGCCAACCATTTGTTCAACCAATGGGTCTTCTTGAGGCGTTTTCGAGAAAGACATATTTCTCCGCGTCATCCAACCCCCACCTTCCAAATGGTACGAATTTTTATTCGCTTTATTCGGCAAACGAAATACGAAACGGTGCACCATCTGCCAGATGGGTAATCTTTTATCGTGTACCCCGGGTTCCGATGTATCCCCGAGGTTAGAAAGAAAGCGAAACCGTGCCGCAGGTGGAAGTTGGTTGGCGAAATAAACTACCAAGGTTGTTCCATTCGAAAAGGGGTTTTTTTTGGAAAGACGAGGTGTTCGGTAACTCTTTCACATTCCATTTCGCAAAACAGCAGCACCATTTCAAACGCCGATATCGATTGGCCCCCTAGCGGAAGAGGTGGGAAAAAAGGGCATTCCTTTCTTTTTTTTTTGTGTTAGGAATGGAATAATTTGGAAACGATCGGTGACCTTTGATATGTTATTTTGTGTGTTATCCTTTCGCTTCGGATTGGTATGGATGGTACATGATTGTTGTCGATGTTGCTGCTGCTTTGTTTTGTTCGCTTATTGTTCATCGCCATGGATTTGCTTTCTCTACGCTATTTTTCCCCCTCTCTCTCTCTCTCTCTCTCTCTACAGTGATGATGGATGAACCAAGATTTGCTCAACCCATTCCGAACGTTACCGTTGCCGTTGGCCGGGATGCTAACCTGCCCTGCGTCGTTGAACATTTGGGTACCTACAAGGTAAGTTTATTGATGTGAAAGTCATGCGGGACGGTTGGGTCAGGATGGCTATTTATGGACAGTTCGTGCAAATCATAAAGCACAATATGTATGCGTTATTTAAAAATATAAAGTATTTGTTTATTGGTTGGCTGTCTATTTAATTTTTTGGGAAAATATTAAATGCAATATCAGGAACTTTTGGTGTTGAGAAAAATATAATTATCCAAGCATAAGTTTTTTTTTGTAATTGTTGGTCACTATTAGAAGTTGGTGTGATTAAATAATTTCTTTTTACGTTGAAATTTAATTGTTTTAAATGAAATTTCAATTTTCTAATTGATATTATTGTTTATTTTTTCTTCGATTTTTCACAAGAGTAATTGATCTAAAAAAAAAACCTTTCATTTTACTTTATTTCATCTTTTTTAATGAATTAATAATTAAATTAAGAAATTAAAAAGGTTACATTTTTAATTGACATTAAATGGACAGAAATAAAATCATATGAACGATGGTAAACATACAACAACGAATACTTGACACGATTGAAATCTCAAGAACTGTTTTAGCTACTTAAATATGTTATGGAATTTGTTGAATGACCAACTTTTTTATTTACTCTTTTTCATAAACTCTTTAGTAAACTGTCTTGCAACATGGATGTGAGATAATATTGTTGTTGCTAGCTTATATAAAATGGTTATTTTAAATAAGTAGCCTTATCCTAGTCATTCCAAGTTTAACAAATATAATGTTTGTTGTAACATAATACTGCTAAATTGATGAAACGTACGTAAAATAAAGTGGTCCATTAAAACTCCCAATTAAACCACAATCAATAATAAATTTAAATGTGTAGGATTTTCCGAACACTGAATACCGCACCAATTCGGTGTAACTGGTTTTGTTCCGCTACTCTTTGATCGTTTTTTTGTAATGTGGTTAAACGGGAGTGAT
>KI424819.1:1796-14014 GCA_000473375.1 Anopheles culicifacies | reverse complement strand
TTTTTTTTTTAATTTATGCTCATAATGCATAACATGTATGCAGTGTTATAGTGCTTAGATTACCGAAAATATATTGTTATTTATTATATGTTTGTCGACATGGTTCATGAGACACACAACACATCAACCTGTTTCCCCTCTCTTACTACGCCATTGTTCACCACTATACTATACTAAGGCCTATCTGGTGCTGAGACGAGAAATTCGGATTTAACGTAAAGTGCTCACTAATCTATCACCCCCATCTAATCCATACAGCACACTGCTGAAAGCTACTATGCCTAGGCGTTGTCACCAACTGCTGTTTGGCGCGGTGCAATGTGCAATGTGGCTTTGCGTCTTTCGGAGTGCTCGTTGGGAGCCGTCTTAAAGCGCCGAATTCCAGTGAGCCATGGGAAGGTTGGCGACAAATCTTCCCAAAAGCAACATCATCAGCGGGATCACTGCTCCGGATGTGACGATCATTACCGTACCGCTGCAGTGACGCTCGTGTTTATTTTCGAAAAATTCTGCCTCTTCGTCGCACAAGCACACTTTGTACGTGTTGTTGCCGTTGCCGCTAAGCATGCTGCTGGTGAGAAACGTTTTGCTTGTCACCAGCGTTGTGGTCGGTTTGGTACCGTTTTCGATGGCACACATCATACCGTAATCGCATTGAGCTGAATCACCGCACAGATGGCGTAGTCCTGGCAATGAAAAAAAGGTGAAGAATATAGAAAGTTTTAGTGAACGGAAGGATAAAATTCTTAGACGTACTCCAATTTAAAGATTTTGTAATATTTTGCTTTTTTACAAACTAAATTTTAAAATTGTTGTGCTAAAAACCTTAGTATTGCATACTTTCAGGCGTTTTTAACTACCCCAGAAAGGCAAGAAGCCACTGATAGTTGAGATTAGTGTTGTGTCTTGAGCGAAAGAGCTATCTTAATCGCTCCGCTCACCTTACTGAGCCCGCAAAGAGCGTTCCTTATAAAATATTAGATAGCTCCGTACTGTGCGAAAAGCGCTCTGAAGAGCGCGATGTGCGATGAGCGAAAAGCGCTCCGAGAAGCGCGATGTGCGATGAGCGAAAAGCGCTCCGAAGAGCGCGATGTAATGACTATAAGTTTTACGAATATAGCATAAGTTTTTAAAACATGTTTAAAAACTATAAGTTTTACAAAAAAAACGATACGCAGCTGCTTTGTATTTGTAGATATAAAGATTTAAAGATTAACATTGTGTTCAATAGTCCACTGTTTTTTTTTATTTTTCTTTACAGAAAATTTATTATAATAACTATCCTTTTTCCACTTTTCACATAGGGCTACATTTTGCAATTTCACAGATTATTCATAGCGATATACATAGCTCGACAGGCTCCTTCTCGTGCTTTTCGCACATCGCACATCGCGCTCTTCGGAGCGCTTTTCGCACATCGCACATTACTCTCTTAGGAGCGCTTTTTGCTCATCACAGATCCTGCTCTTCGGAGCGCAATTCGCACTGTGCGGAGCTACCTCTCGCTCACCGCACACTGAGGTGAGCGAGAGCGGTTTGCTCCGCTCTTTGAAAAGATCTACTTGACCCAACAATAGTTGAGATTTTTAAAGTTTAACGTGATGTTTTTACAAAATCTAGTTTAAGTATCATGATAGTCCGACACCAAGGGTACCAATAGGATGTGGAAACTACGGAGCCTGAAAGTATGCAATTTCAAGTCGAATCTGCTGTCATTACTGTCTTAGGACGAAGCGTGAATATAAAGTGTCTACCATGTGTACAAAAGAAAGCCTTCTTGCGGATCGAGTCACGTAACTATGCTCTATTTTCCACAATGCTAAGCCCGCTTTGTACTAAGGTCATGCAACATGCACAACCTCCTGCGTCCTTTTTACTCCGGCGTTCCGCCATAACTCATGTAAAGGCGGAGGTTACGCGGACAGTACGATGTGAAACAGCCCGTATCTAACCAAATCAACCTCGCAACCTTTGGAGCGATAGCATAAAGGCTGCATGTGAGCCGTAACACGATCCGGGAACGGAAGCTTTCGACAAATTTATTGCTCAAACGCAAGTCACTACCACTGCCCCACTGTTTGCCACCCCCCTCGGTGATTGTTACTTTCATTTTTACGCCTATCAGTTTTATAATAGCAACAACATTAAATAAGACCTATTGCCTTCTGTATGGCCTGGATCTGTTGCATGTTTGCTTGGTAGACTCGTAGACATTCTCTGTCTTCACTCTGTAAAAAGGTTACGCGAGCAAACAATGATTGTACATGCTATCGAAATTGGCTCCAATTTCCGGAACCACTGCGCGACTGTTTGCATTACTTACCTTTATATTTGGCGGAACATAATCCATTTACTGGTGCCTTGAAGTCACCGCACAGGCACCGCATACGATCATCGATCGGATCGAGTACGCAGCTCGTGTTTTGTATCGTACTACAATCCCCATGGTTTGTACAGCTTTTGGCTACCACTGCGAAGAGAAGGAAGAAGGAATATTTAAAAATTTACTTTATTTAAATGGGTTTTATAAGAATGAAATGAAATTCTCCTCAGGGAGGGATAAGCGTGCCGGATGTAACGATGCACACGGTTCACCCGCAAGTCTTAATACCATGGCCAAATTGCAAGTGCACCACTGTTACGTGCCTAGGTTCAATTACAATTCTGACAAAACCAAAACGATTGGCGAGTGTAGCAGAGCGGACCCTGGGAATTGAAACCAAGGGGGGGATTATTGTTTTTTGCTCCCACCTTTGATAGTGCACTTTTTGCTTAAGGCTTGCACGTACCGAACTACTAACCTTTGTTCAAGATTTTCAAGTAGTTGGACGAATGGGTTTTTTTGTTGTCTTGAATTTAATTTTCCCACTAGAAAGCATTTTGCAGCCACGCCGTGTTTGATGACAACCGATGATAAAAGTGCTGGGTTTTTTTTGCTGTTCTGGCGTTATTACTACTACTACTACTTCTGGTACTCTGGCACCATTGCCCAATGCCTATAATTCAGCAGTATGCAGCGGATTTTAGCAGTGTGATAGGTGAACTTAAATTATCCTCCATTAGGTGCAACAAGGTGGTTCATGTTCGAGTTTCGTGCACAATTGGTAGTCCCTTTATAATCTCGCTCGTCTCTCTGTGTTGGGTTCTTATCAAAATTACAGAGAAAACCCGACAGAGCTTTCGACATGACTTTTAAAGGTCAGACGGTTTATCGATTTGGGGATCATTTCATTAGATCATGCCTCATGGTCTGTTTCATTTGGGAGACGAGAGGTATGTTTAATTACATATGTTTGTTTCTGTACTTAATCATATACTGTTCCACTATTCTTGAACGGTTCTTTTCTAAGTTAATGGGCTAGGTTGAACATAAACATCACTAGACGATGATAGTAACGATCGCATATAGGTATTACAATTAATTATCGGGTTTGTATAGAGGAAAAGATATCCAACTCATTGACGGATATGCAAAAGTAGCTTCACGCCTAAAAGTATGCAATTCTTCAGCTAAAATTGGCAATCTCAAAATGTTTGTTTCATTTCTCTAGGTGACGCCTAAAAGTATGCAAATATTCAGCAATTATTGAATATCTCGGATTTTTTGTTCCATTTCCCGAAGTGATAAGTTCAGAACCAATTAGAAATGGTTCTAAATAAATTGATAAATAATATTTTCCATAAAAAATAATGCCCATTTGGATTGATTGAGCTGTTAAGGAAACCGATGTTAATCGTTTGATGTCCACGGAAGAAGAGAGCCATTCTTCCTCGCGACGGTTTATTAAATTCAATCTAATACATGGACGAGTAATTAGTTCCATTCGTACGCTTCGCGTTTATAACGTACGCTCGACTACCCTTACAGAGCAATTGATGAATTAATCTGAGCTTTCATCCCATAGAAAACAGCAGAAAATAAAAATACAACTCGTTCCTCAAAGGAAGTAGTTTATCTCCCATCCTAATGTTCTCACATCGCCATCATTTCCTCATGTTCACATCGGTCAGCAAACGCAGATTCGTGTTCCGCTAATCGGTAGTAAACCGTAGTAATCGAATCGCTTGTTGAGCACCCTGTAGCGAATCGCTTTACATTACATGATCGACCATGATGTCGATAGTTTCAATTAGCTCGGTGCCACTAAACCGTTTTATCAAGATTTCGATAAACGTGCAATTAATTCGAACACCACCACCGAACGCTAATCCAACGCGGCCACCCGGGACCACAAACTTGCGGACCACTCGTTGCGCTGGCTTTCCGTCCCCATGATGTGGTACGATTGTCAACAGTCGTTGGGGGCCATAAATTTTCACCTTTAGCATAATATCAGCTAGTGGTACTGCTTTGCTATGTACCGTTGCTTACCGGCGAACAACCGAAGAGAAAACTTTCCGGACGAAGCCCTGTAACTGCCAATCTGTTGATTGGACCTGTTCTATTCCGACTGGAAATGGGAGCTTTGGCGCAAGTGGCAAACCTACCGGAGGCACTCGCCATGCCATACAAAACGAGTTGTTAATTTGTATTCAATTATTCGGTATTTATACTTCTTGCATGAATCTGCCAGCCCGATACCCTTTTCGCTGTTTCATTGCATACATTGAGGCGTCCAAAGTGGAGTGTTTGTACAAAAAGCAATGACCACGCAAAGCAGTTCTGCACTATCTTTCCTTCTACCTCTTTATTTAGGTTTCTTATTTTCTCGTCCGCTTGATTTTATCTGATCAGCGAAATTAACTAGCCACTACCCTACCCAAAATTTATTTACTAACGCTCATTGGTATGGTAATGTGCCGTCCTTTTTTTTTTCGTGGCCCCCTACCCAACCCACGGGCAACTCCTTCGGGTAACGCTGAACGTCACCGAGGACGACCGCAACCATTAACATGTTTTCAGCAAAGTAAAGGAATGTGCTGAAACGAATTCCTTCCATTGTTACGATGTTCATCCTTAGTCGCAAAAGGGATCTACGCACGCAAATCGCGAAACTCGCCCAGGATCGCGCACGTGCATCAACTACTAACTGACGCCATTAACGAGTTGGTGGCGACGGAAGAACAGAACCCGTGGCATGGCCGTGCTCATGCGTTGTATTTCAGAAACGAGGTTGCTCCACACATAACGTTGCGTGTGCTCCCTTTTGAGTGGGCCGGGTGAAACAGGGTCCGTCAGATTCCGGGCCACATCGAATCCGTAACGCATAATCTTGCCTTTGTTTTTGCTCTATTTTTTTGTTTTTTGTTTCCTGCGCGTGTAATACAGGTGATTAGAGCTTTTATGCTACAGCAGGAAATGGAAAAAATGCCATTTTCGATAGTCCACGCACGGTTTTTGCGCGATTCACATGTTGAATCGGAGGGCCGTTTTTGTTTTTTTGTCTACCAAACATTTCGTCTATAAACGAAGTTACAAAATGTTGACCTTTCGCTGTCATAATTTTCGGTGGCCAGCGATCGAGATTGAAAAGGTGTATTTTGTTACGCTCTCTTGCGCTGGTCGCTTTCAAGTAATTTGGGGCAAAATTGCACGAAACACGCACTTCGCACACGCTAATTTGCTACGTGAGCATTTGATAATGGAGGGAAAAGAGATATCCACCACTGATTACTTAATCCAATTGCAGAATACCGTGCAACGTCCGGACGGTATAGGGACACATAAAGTGTAGATAGCGCAGAAGCTTAATTAACTGTCAAGAGGGAGATTGTTGCTCATACAATTTTCAAAGGTCGTGAGTGGTTTTACTAACATTAATCAACAAATATATGTCCCAAATGTGCTTGTATTAAGGATTTCATGATCCTCAAAAAACTCATTATTCTGTGGAATATAATTCCTTTCTTCGAATAAACTTTGCATAACTTACGGGGCTTGCATCTAAGACATGGTTGGTCGATTATTCACGCCTAAATGTAGTTGATGACGATCAATGATTATGTTCACTAAAATTAATTCTTTTATTGTATTTTAACTTGATAATACTGATAGATTATTTCTTTTTTATTTAATTATAAAGGACGGCCAGGCTGTATTGCTACCGATAGATTGTTCGCCGACATAGAATGCAAATGATAAAATATGTCTGATTGCATACTTTTAGGCTGTTATTATTGAGAGATTTTTGCTATGTTCTTACGACTCAATAAATCGTTCAAATGTGCATCGTTCTCCTCACGAAATGTTTTGGAATTCCTAGAGATTATCTTCTATGTCTTTCATTGTATCAAGCAGTACAACTTAACCCTAGTCCCAACTCGACCAAGAAGAAACTCGTCCGTTCAACAATCGATGCCTTACCCGGCGGTGGTGTTGGGGCTGCCTGTTGATTCGTGTTAGACTTCCCAAATGTGGTCAGCGCCGACGAGCTGACGCCGAACAGCACTATCAACACAGCGAACAGTGCACTTATGCTTCCGCAATGTGTCATTTGCTTGAGTGGACCCATGTTTAGCTACTTTCTCTACCTTCACCACACACTATCCACTCTAAGGATCACCCTCTTCCAGCACACTTCCGATGCACTGCTCTGTCTGCTGCAACGAACAAGGTGCTACGTTACAGGAAATGTTATAATTTTACCACCACCGTACACTTCACTGTTAACGCGTCCCGTGTGTCGGTTGCGCAGGACGTTGTCAAACTAATGAGTCACTTACGATGTTCCCTTTTTACAGCGGAACGGTTCTTTACGGAGGAACGCGAAAGCGTTAAACGCCCACAGGTTAATGATTATGGCTGAACGTACAAGCAATACGTTACCGACTTTGCCATCAACGTCACCGTCGTAAGACCCTCTCAAACAGTGTCGTACATAGCGACACTATTAAACGAAGAAGAAAAGAACAAATTTTGCAGCGTTTCTGCCTACCGACCCCTACATGGGCTAGCACCAATTCACGACCGAACTCCCGACCGAACCGTGCCCACCGTGACTCGTTTTTGCGACCGAACCGTTGCGAGTGCCGTGACGAAGTGAGCGTACATCCAAGTCACCCAGCGCCACTAACCCGTTCTGGGGAGTTCTCGAGTGTAGACCCGGTAGACACAACGGGGGGAAAGGTTTGCGTGTTTTGGCAACGACTTGGCCACGAACCTCCCGGAATCAACCCGCTCCGATGGTGTTACAACAGCACACACAAAAAAAAATAGCCACCAGTGAGCAACTCGAAGGACGAATGCCGTCGAGGCTTAGGATCGATGCACGCCCCATAGTGGTCTCCCTTTCGCTCGTCGCCTAAGGTCCGCTACGTTACGGCAAGACACCGAGACCCCACGGTTGCCAACACACTCGCACACAGTAAGACATGCTTCTTCGCACACTCCAGCGCACCACTTCAAGCTAAGCGGTGCGAGTAGGACCACAAGATAGTAACCAAGTCTCGAGAGCGCTTAGTAGTGTATTTATAGTAAACAAATACTCCGAGCGCTCATCGACGCGTCGTACAGTAGCGAATTTCCACCGCCAGCCCTCCGGGTGGGCAGCATAATTATAAATATAATCTTGGCCTTCCTCATCGTGCTGAATCATCGGCTCCCCGAACACGCTCCAACCGCTTGTGGAGCACGTGGTAAAGCTTTGGCTTTCGTTTTTCTTTTAAGGCCACCGTTGCTTCCGCCCGGTAAGGGTTTCGCGTACGTGAGAATGCGTTCTGCCTTTCTTCACGCCAGTTTGTTCGCGTGAAAGGGAAAAGAATTTAATGCTTTTTTTTGCTTTTTTGGGTGTTCCTTGTGTAATATTGCCCCCATAGGGTCATATGGCAGGAAGTTTGGTTCATAGAAAGCGCGTTTAAAGCACACTCCGTCACACGTTGGTCGGCAAACAAAAAGGTGCTCCATTTTGGGAACAATAAAACTTTTAGTTTCATCGACTTTCCGGCTTCCCGGAACACGGATAGGTGGTGCTTTTTTTTGTTTCCCTTGTTTGCCCTAAGCGCCAACAAGCCGTCTTGGGAACGTAGAACGCATGCACGGTGTTCCGGTGAGCGGAAATGTTTCAAATTTGCAAATCAGAAACGAAGAACTAGCAACAACCACACGGTAACGCTTCCACGATCAATCACGGCACGCTTGATAGACAGTCCCCGGTGTCCCCGAGAACAAAACTTTCATATCGACTCGACGGCTAACCACCCCAACAGGGACCATTTTTTTGGGGTGACATTTGCAATGGCAGCCCAATGTCCGTCACGACACTTATGGTGCGGTCGGACCGGTGACCGGAAACCGTGACGGAGCCCACACGTTCCGTCACCTGTGCCCGCGTGTGGCACAAAGAAATGAAACCACCGTCATAGCTCTGAAGAGCTCGATAATGACGGACCTGGGAGCCGCTTTCACGTTACCGTACGACCCCAAGTGAAAGATAAGTATCCTTTCTCAGCCCCATGAGTGTTTGCATGTTTGTACGGTTGTGTGTGAGTGCAGGTCCTCCAAAAAGCATCAGCACGGCTAATGCTGGTGGAATCACACACAATCTGCCTTCGACTGTTCCGCGCCTTGGGCGTGTGTGTGAAGAAGCATATCTTATTAGATTTGAACATGCGAATGTTGCCTACCCGTCCCCATAGCAGTCTAGCATCAATCCTAACCAAGCCCCTTCTTTATTCTTCCATCTTCCATCCCCAGTAACCCCTTTCTCTTGGTCCTCCCCCTCGGCAAAAAAATCCTTTCTTATGCGCTTCATGTAGACGAACAGTAGCCACACACCCATGTCCACGGGGTGGGGACGTTCGAACGTTAAAGGTTAATCTTTGGCCGCTTACCAGTTGAATGGGACAGCAACACCACAGCACAGCAGGAAACCCCACTATGAGCGAAAGCTTAAGGCGAAACCGACGAGTTCCGAAGGATGAACTCGAACCTGTCGCGGGTGTAGATTTATTCCTGCATGGACGTGACGTTTCCCCTTCGCACACTCGCGTGGAGGACAGTGTGCTATTTCGGTTCGCACTCTGTTTATGACCCCTTTTTGGTGGACGTTTTACGAGGTACTGAACCAAGCCGGAGCCGTAATCGGGGCCATGATACTTTACGATCCTCTGCCGCACTTCTTCAGTTTTTTGCGCACCTTGTTTTTGCAATGATTATTATCTTTCGATCGGGATCGTAGCTTAACCCTTGCCCCTTGTTTAGAAAGGTCTTTAGTTTTAATGATCAGTAAAAAAACAAGTACGCAAGTACATGAAATAAACGTACGGTTTAAAGAGAACATAACTAAGCACTGTATAGTTTTCTCTATTTTTTATTGTTTCAAATCGATATCCAAATTAACTAAAGGATACTACTAGTCTAATTTACCAAATTTCTTACCATAAATATTAAGATAAGTAAAAACAGTCTGAAAAAGACGAAAATCTAAATAAAAAAATATATTTCAAGCATATCATTCATTATAATTCTTCACCGTTTAATTATAGGAGTTAAGCAGAAGCAAACCAAATAACTTATAATAAAAGAGTTGCCTAAAATTAGTAGAAAAACAATGCCACAAAAATCTAAAATAAACGTTGTTTATGTTGGTTGCCATGAACTTACCATAACTTGGAAGGAGAAAACCCCCAGCCCATTTCACCTGCCGATCAACAACAGTAAACTGCACCAATCGATTAACCGTACTCCAACTCCATAACGGCAATAAAATCGTCAATCGTGCAAAAGGAAACATTGACAAGAATGTTTTGCCCAAATTTTGCCACGTGCTTTGCATTGCTCGGTTTGCCACGTATCGGGTTCTGCGATGCACCGGGAACCAACCAAGCCAACCAGCTCCGTTACAGTATAAATATCAAAAAATCGACAAAACAACAGCCCCACAACTGTTGAAAAGGTTTGCCCCGGTTGGGGGTTTTCGCTGATACAAATACCAAATAAATGTGGTCCCACAGACCTCCCTTCCCCGCTTGATTCGATTGACAGGAGGAAACATTTGCAACGGAACGGACGAGTTTGACGAGCAGCGAGTACAAATCGATTGTTTATAGACGGCGAATGGGCTCAGATCGTACCGTGCTGACCTTTGCTGTAAGAAAGCTGTAAAGATAAATAATAAAACCCAACCCCCTCGTATAGAGCACACAACCGGTCCCGAGGGGGGGGACAGGTCGTGCAATTACTGCACCATTTCGGGGGCCAACAACAAGTTTTGAGGTGCGATCCTTTATTTACCTCTTTTGTGTGCCTTTGTTTACATTGCCGCTTTGGTGGAACAGTTCGGTAACGTTTTTTTTTTTTTATTTATCTAATTACACCATTTATCATAACGTGCACTACCGAAACTGATTCCCTAGTTTTTTTGTTTTCTTTTTTCTGTTTATTAATGTCCCATGTTAAGGTGAGCCCAGAAACGTGAAGAGAGAAATAGTACACCAAATAGTAGTAAGCAAATGAAAATTCACCAGATAACGCACGTATCTGCAGCACACTTACCCGTCGCCGTGGTTTTAATTGCCTTCGTTGACCGTGATTGGTGGACTGCTCACACGGAATCAAGCCACGACAAGGGGCAAACAAAACGGACACACCGTGTAACTGAAGGCATAATGCGAGTGAGCGAGAGCGTGGAGTTGGTGCCGTTCGGTGTGGTGAGCATGGCGCGGGCTGGAAGCGGGATAGAAAAGGTCACGCTACATTCAAATTAAAATTGCTTCTTCTAACGATAGACTCGTCCAAAATGGCTGATAATGGGGTTAGAGAGAATTGCGACTGCAGCGTGTTTGAGTTTTATGCTCAGTGGTGCGATCTCCTCACGATGGAGGCGCCTGGTGGCTATCAACGGTGTTCGTGAAGATGCCCCCGAACACACAGTATCCTTTACCGGCTTAACGTTTTCGATACCGATCGGTAAAGTTTTAATAAGCGAAACATTGCCACGGGGGCAACATTTGCACGACAAACAATACCTGTTGGTGTTGGCTGATTTGGGTTGTAAATATTAAGGGTATTATATATAAATATTAGGGTATTAGTATTAGGGTTGCTCTTTCTTTTGCGCTACTACGCTAGTCGCTTCGGCATTCAATCAGTATCAGTATCTGCAGTGATTGGATTTTCCTATTGTACTGCACGCCACATGGTAAATTATTTCATTAATCCATTCGCACCGCACCGAGGTACCGATATGCAAGCTCATTCCTCCTGAAATTCCTTGAACCGTCCCTATAACTTTCCGGCAGCTTTGATCGATGGGACTACTCCCATTGCACGGTGTACATTCGAAATGCTTAGTTCAATAGTAGCTCAACCTTGCCCTTTTGTATGCTTCCTAATCCCTTCCACGCGGCCTTTGTGTAACCCATTCCTCTGGAAGCCGGCTGATGATTGTCTCTTTTTTAATTACATTCCTTCCTGATGTGTTTTCTCTACTTTGAGTTAGTTCCTCGAAATCTTCCCGCCCTTCGCCGGGTATTAAAAAATTGCACTTTCACCAAACGCCATCATGGCTGACCCAATTTCAACCCAAAACCATCCTTTCTATCGCCACCCTTGCTTGCTTGCCTGCGAATGCTTCCGTGATACCGACCCTGTTTGACCCATTTTTTCTTCGGTTAGGGCTCCATAATTTCCCCCCTCCCCGATACGATAGCACGATCAAAAACGCAAAATTGTGCCATTCGTGCAATAAGTATAATGCTTGCAAATTGTGTGTCCCCACACAAGGGGACAAGGCTAACCTCCCGGGCATCCACTGTGCAGGAAAACAATAACCATAACGGCCGTTTTTGGTTTTTGTTTGCATCGCATGGTTAAAATGCTTCATAAATACTTACACTTTACAGCCTTCTTACTCGTTTTTTACAACCCTCTGATACAAGAGGGTTACTCGTTCATTTCCCGTGCGACGACTAAAAGCGTTATAAATCAGCTAATGTGCACCTTGGCTCGCTACAGCGCCCGCGCTCAATTCATATCTCGGCGCTCGGGTACGATTGATTTTTAACTTGAGTAGAAATATTTTTTTAATTTCTTGCCCGAGGCTTTCATAGTGCAAAACGCAATCCGGAGTATCCGTTTGTTTTTTTATAGCAACAACTACCACTAATGACATCATAAGCACTATATGATTGCCGTCGCTAACCGTGCTTAACCCGTGGGTCACGCGCATTGAGGGTAAGCGCGGAACTGAAAATGAATGTGTTCTAATATTCGTCTATCTAGCACCGAATCCGTTCGCGTTCCTTCACCTTGAACCGGCGGAAATACCGAGCGGAACCCA
>AXCM01008338.1:0-12303 GCA_000473375.1 Anopheles culicifacies | reverse complement strand
GAACGTTGGGATGAATCTGTTACGGATCCCAATCAACTTCGCTCCGGTTCCTGCTGGCCACGAACCGCACACCGGTCCGGAGGTACATACCTGACCTGCTACGGGGACACCTACCCATTCGGTACGCATCGGTGGCAATGTTTCACCACAGTGGATGGAAAATATTTTGACTTTTTAATCGGATCTTGTATTTCGGGCTCTTGTTTTCGTCTTCGGTGGTTTCGGGACGTTCTTTCCTTATTCCTGCCAGCTTTGCCGTTCGTTCTGCACAGTTGGTGTATGGGATTTTCGAAGAAGTGTACAGCATCCAAATCCAAATGTTATGCGACGCAAAGCAGAAAGGTATGCAAACAAATAAATTGCAAAAATGGGCGTTAAAGGATAATCTCATTGGATGCAACAATTTGCGCACGGAGTCTGATCGTATGAGGGGATAAGCGTCAAAGTCAAAACGGGATTGTGTAAACGAAAAAAATATAAACATGATCCGAGATGCATTCGGGAACTACGGGTCGGGATTAAATGTATGCCAACAGGATCGGTAAATGGTTTATGCTAATACGAAATTAAAGGACATTAATGTGTGGTGCTTTTCTGCAGGAAGGGCATAAGAGAATTATGCTCAAGAATAGCAAAATGATTTCTTGTGACTAAAATGGCAAGCTTCATGAGTATGTTTAGCATGTAAAAGGAAGTTTAGAGGTTCACTCTTAACGACCTTCGCTAATTAGCACATCTCGTTTTGCCGTCATCAATCAATGACGCGAATGAAATTATCTCGACATGCTCCTCTAACGATATAAACGAATGCCACCATCCAAGCTGAATGGATGGAGTTTTGGTAAGCTTTTAAATAAACATCCTCTTCATTGCGCCATTTGTATTTTTATTGCGCTCGCCGTTCGCCGATAGCTTTCATATAGCCGACCGAAACGTTCCATTTTACAGCCCCTTACGATATGGCGGGACTCGAAAACTCGCCTGCCGATCGAGAACGATCGTTTCGTCTGTGCCGTTTTTCGGTTTGCTGATCGAACCATTCCAACATTTACCAACACTTGTTTAACCGAGCTGGGGGATGAAAGCAACAAAAAAAAAAACACGATCGTCTGAAATCAACCATCCATAAATTAAACATTCGACCCGGTCCCATTGTGACGGTGACCGCAATGTTTAGAACATCCTTGCCGCAAAACCACCTGCGCGCCGTCTCCCGCCGATCCTGCTGGTCAGAAAACCACACCAATGCCGGCTCTTTCCACGGCATGAGTCCCGGTCTCCGTCCCCGGGGGTTTTTCATTTTGATAAATGTGTCTCGAAGACCACAGCGGGCTCGAGCGTTAAAACAATGCGCCCGAGCAGAATTCGGTGGCGGTTCTGCCTGCTGATAGCATTTCGTGCCGGGTACGATTGGTTGGTTGGTGAATTTTTTGGGTCGGTAAATAAAAATGTAACCAACCACTGAAACAAAGCTCTATTAAGAGTGAAGAATGTGTTCGTCCTGAATGGGATGCTGGTGGTTTAAAAGGACTTGTTGTTGAAGGAATGTATTGAAACAAAAAAAAAAGAGCCAAACAAAGATGAAAAAGCATGAGATGAAGACTTGTGTTGTTTTGGTGCAATGAAATTATTCCACTCAATATGGCTTCTTGTAAAATAAATTTAAAAATAGTAATTTTCATCAAGAATTGTAACACGATAATTTATAAATACGTATTGCATTCAAAACAAAATCAATAACCAATTTGCTTATTGATTTGCCGCACTACTCACCTAGCGATGAATAAATTACAATACAATATCCATCTTATCAGTGGGGGTGGCTCTTAGTTCGATTGGCGTAAGCCGTAATTGGTTCCCCCTTTTTTCCCGGAAGCTTCACTGCAACAGGGAAATTCAATCAACCGAATCACGAGACAGTGCGGGCAGCTTCAATTATGAATCATTTGGTGTAATTCCCCTCCATCATTTCTGGTACGTCCCAGCGGGGAAGCCGCTTGAATAAATATTTGCTAATCAAAATTGTATAAGCACAGCACAGCGCCCGTAATGGAATAGCGTACTCCCTTCCCAAAGGATTAACTCAATTACTTACTTTTTGAGCGCCAAACAACGGCGGCTCCGAAAGCGATACCGTGCGATTTCGATCACGCAATCGGGGCGGTTTGTTTTTTTTTACCGCAGGATGCAGTATTTTCCATTCTTTCTTGGAACTCATCACTTCGTCAGCACGTCGGTAAGCTGACCGAGCTGAAATGTTAAAGACAAACAACCAAAACCAACCATATGGTGCGCTTTCGGGGATGTACATCGATGGGCGACCTAATGAGATGTATTAGTTGTCGGGGGTTGTGGACCACAATGCTTACCCTAACGAGGTCCTAATTGTTACGCTACACCGTTGTTAGGTTGCGGTCCAGATAAAGCGAGACGCTAAATGTGTTGTTGTGCTGATGTGCAGTTCCCTTTCTGTGGTCGGTTCGAATGATGGAGGATGCGCGGAAAGGAATTTCTACGAATTTGTTTCCGAACTTCGCTTTCAAATCAACTAAATTGTTGCAATTCGTAATAGTAATAAGTCGAAAGATATTACTTGAGGGGCAGATTCCCAAATCAGACAGTTAAAATGCTTCTTAAGATCCTCCTTATCCGGTGAATCAGCTACGTCCATTACATTTCTGTATCTTCTTCCACTCTTGAAAAACAAACGATCGTCCCCCCCGAACGAACGAATCCTTTACCGAGCAAGTTATCTTGTAAGTTGTCAGTGTCCGCAGCAAGTAAAATATAATAAATTGTTCTCTTAATTCAATTTATATATGAATTTATTCCTCGATCTTTCCTCGATCGCTTTGTGCCTGTACGAAAAGGGCGCACCAAATACACCCCCTCCCATGAAATCAGTCCCAACATGAATGCGAAAGAGCTTATGTGCGTGTCCATACAACAACAACAGAAAAGCCCTCCTTCGTCGTATGCTTTATTGCCCCGTTGTGCGGTGCGCGATCTCACATTTCAGGGAATAAAATTTATTTCTCTTCCCCGTCGGCAAACGTCGCGCTGACAACAACGCAACCGTAAGCGGCAAACGGGCAGACGCGTACAGCTTCCAGTGACAACAACGACGACTACTACTACTTCTTCTACTACTATTACTACTACCACCACCACCAAACACGCGCGTGGGACAACTTCTTCGCCCCGACGACAACATCGTTTGCGCTGGTCTGGTGCTCCTTTGGGAGCATAAAAGTGATCAACTATCAAACCCTCGCCGGCCAACCCTTCCCACCCCGAAAAAAAACGATCGCATTTCGTTTTCATCTCTGCTTGCTGCGTTTGATTTTGTTTGTTGCTGTTTTCTTAATTCGTTTGCCCCGATCGCTCGCTCGCTTGCTATTAAAATGGCAATGACAAAACAAAACATACATTAGTACACGCATTACCGCAAGGCAACCAACAAGCACACACACAAACACCGTGCAACAGCAGCAGGGAAGCAGTTGAATGTCGCTTACGAAGGGAGAAAAACGCGAAGCAACATCTCCTCCGATATACGAAAGACTTCAAGCGACGAACCTTTTGGCGAGCTGTTGCGAAGGAAACGCACAGCAAGAGAGAGAGTGAGAGAGGAAAGATAACAAGCAGTACAAGTCGTACATACGGGGGACGCGTTCTGTTTGGGGGGGTTTGTGGGAGGAAAAAAGGGAGGGGGTGGAATGGAAACAATTCTGCTCCGCTAATGGGTCGTGCGGGCAGCATTGCGTCTCTATAAAGCAGATTATTAAATTGAGCGTTTTGTTCACTGGCTCGATCACACCGCCCCGGCACCCGGGCTCTTCTTGCTATTTCTGTACGGTCGCAGTTTGCTTTGCGCGTTTATTTTATGTCTCTGCTCTGTCTCTGCTGTGGTCCATTTCGCCCTTTCGCTTGGGTGATCGGATCGATTCACTATTATGCGCCTACATCATTTCCATCGCACGCTCTCTCTTTCTCTCTTTCTGGGGGCTGATTATGCGTCACTAAAGGGTTCGATATATCACCGATCCGATCCATGCGCATGGGCCGCATTGATTCGCGATCGTGTGAAACGAAAAAAAAGGGAAAGAGGAAAAATAAACCCCTTGCACAGCATTAACAGCCCTATCGCAGACATGGGTTAGCTCATTGCATAACAGCATGAATTGGTAAGATATCTCGAGCATGTTCACGAAGAGGGGAGGGGGAAACAGAATCTATTGAGTGATTAGCTTGAAGTGCATTACGCGATGGTGAATCGATAGCAAAATGACGATAATTTAATGGTACTTTAAGGTACATTTTCTCCTCCTTGCAGTGGTGTTTGTGTGGTCCTTAATTTAAAAAAAAGGAGGTATTTTCTTCTCCATCTGATCCCCTGGCCTTTTGATTGGCAAATATGGACGGACGTTCCAGCATGTTCTTTTCGACGAGATTGAATTATGTGAGAGAAATTAATATGTTGATCGAACCTTGTTTGGTTTTATCTTGCGCGTATAAATCAATTCCTTTGCAATCTTCAATAACTTCACCGATGCGAGTGGAGAAAATTGGCACGTTGATCAAACGTTTGTGTTCTCTCGGTTCGCTCGCTTGCGTTAATTAACGTTCAACGTGTGTGGTGTGAAAAATGTTTACCCCCGTTTTCGATCGCTCGATCTGCCAAGGATAGTAACATCTCTCTCTCTCTTGCTTCCTTTTTCCAATCCTTCATCGCACGCAAACTGACGCACAAGAGTAATCAATTTGTAGTGGCCTGGGCCTCAACCTGGGAAGATTTGAGGGGCAGGTCCAGGCGCACACATCATGAACACCGATCACGATCCGCCATGCGATCGACAATTGAGATTGTGAGATTCGCGCACGGTTTCCCGCTTCCGGACACACGTACACCCCCCAAACCCGATACGATGTCTAAATCGATCATAAAACTTGACGAACGTTTGGCGTGGTGCGTCAGAAGATAAAACATTTTGACTTCCAAGAAGCGCACCTCGCGAACGCGAACGGGTTGCGGAGAAATTCCATCATCCAGCCGCACGGAACATTACATTAAACGGAACCACATTCCACCGTCGCACAGTGGTTCTCGCACATTTTGCGCGAGAGTCGTGTGATCGATCCGGACGACACCCTGCTTTTCCACAGTGCGTGGCGGATAATAGCAATTATGATCGGGTGGCCATTTGGCGGCAACAACGCACCGGGCACTAATTAATACCGACGCTCACCCATACGTGCCACGCTCAGTGGGACTTATGAATTCATCATTAAATCAATTATAATTACCACCAGCCCGCAGACCGGTTTAGATAAATCTCGAAAATCGCAAACACTGACCCCCGCCCTAAAGGATGAAGGAATCGTTGGAACCGCACGCATCGTTACGATGATTGATAATTGCGGAAATAGCTTTGCCAGCGTGCGTTATCTCCCAGTGGGAGCAAAATCCCGGACAGCACAACAGTGGAATGCAACATCGTCCCGGCGGGGATGCAACAAATGGATCACACCGTACCCGGTCGTTGATGAGCTCGCGATCAAGATGCTGTGTCCTTTCGTGTGAGCCAGTTCGGTCAGTTGCTGTGCTCGTTTGTAACGCCTGTAAGCGATGGGGCGGTGTGCGTGGAGAGTGTGATCCATTCGAGTAAATGAACTCATTGCACCTTTTTATTACATCGCACATTAACATGGACGAGCTGTGTCGTTCCGAAACGCATCGATCATTAAATGCATGTACATCATCTGCTTGTAATTTATACAAACGATCCTCCCATAATGCTTTCAGTCGACATAACTAGAATTGTTTGCTTTTTTTATGGTATTTTATATAAAAATGAAATAAAATTATATTAAGCATCTACATACAGTGCGTAACATAACTATAAGATAAATAATTTTTGTTTTTATTTTTAGCATAACTTTAAAAGCTGTAGAGGAATATGAAAGAGATGTTGTGAAAAGTTGTAGAGAACAAGAATATATATCTTCTAGGTTTTTATACGCCACTAATATATATATTTTTGCGCCTCCATATAAAATAGCTTTAAGGCCGCTTAAAAAAACAATATTGTTCATTTTAAATCATTTTTAAACTTAAATCAAATGTTTTGGTGCAAGTTTGGTTCCATTTTATGTTATTATTTTATAAACTTGATGAGTTTCAAGAGCTAATTACATTTAGTGAGAAAATTG
Organism: Anopheles culicifacies; assembly: GCA_000473375.1. NCBI lineage: Eukaryota > Metazoa > Arthropoda > Insecta > Diptera > Culicidae > Anopheles > Anopheles culicifacies. Next base: position 6,090 of record AXCM01008338.1, on the reverse strand, counting down.
TCCATTTGATATGTAAAATGATTTCGATCCGTTGTGTAATTCGAAAACAAAGGTAGAAATATAAAAAATCTCTCAAAGAAGTAGACGAATAGGAAAAATTAAAGATATTTTGCAGAATTTTCCAAAAACCTGCAACGAAATGACCAATAAATATGAAAGGACGTATTTATCAATCCTCTACAACTCTTTGCACAATGTTATTGCAACATTAAACATTATTATCAGCTATTTTGGTTATTTTAAAATTAAGTGGTAGTCTTATACCTTAGCTACAAACTGTTTAAACTATAATGTGCCTTTTTCTGTATCCTGTTTGATAATTATTAATATCATCCCATAACCAGCGGCAATGCAACATGTTTTGAAACTACAGAGAATATTAATTTTGTTGCAGAATCTTGGCTTATCGCTTGCAATACATCAACCCGCTCGCAATGCTTTAAATATTAAGCCATAAATTACACTTGACCTATTATTCATGCTCATAATGGCATTAAAATGGCTTAAAACTGCAACACTGCTCACGCTCACGCTATCAAAAGCCAACAATTATTTCTTCACACTGTAACATTAAAACATTAAAAACATCATTAAAGACATTAAGCATCGCACTGTAGCTCGTTGAACGAAAATTAAATAAAATATATCCCGAACCCCGAACGGAAAAGCCCGAACCAACTTCAAGCACAACATAGTTATTTGCAATTACCTGCCAAAACGTTCGATGCGACTCTCTCGGGGACGCCGATGATACATAATTAAGTGACACTAAATGGACGTACGCCTGCAAAACTTCGATCGGGAAACCGATAGCGGCGGGCAGTTTTTCCAGCGACCGGTGCCAAGTGTAACCAGTGTGTGGACTTTTCATTAAACGTCGTGCCGCCGGCAAAGGCACGGGAAACGCGTCAACAACGTCACAATCAAACATCCGTACGATCGATAAAGGTTGAGTGCCATGGGTGACAGCAGTTTTTTTTTTCGTTTTCGTTAAAAATCTTAACGCTTGTTTGCGAACGTTTTCATTAGGTTCCCTAGACCGCCTGTACCGGTCGCATGATAATGGTAATCATATTTATCAACAGCGACAACAGCGTGCGGGGATAATGTTTGCCTTGTTGCAATGCGCTAAAGATCGGTTGCACACCCTTATCGTGCAACCGGTTCGTTTTGGTTTTTTTTTTTATTTCTGCAACATCCCCTACGAGCGCCAACGGATGGCCAGTCTTCACAGCATTATGCATTCCGATCAGCAAAACTGTGCAAGATGTACGGAAACACGTCTTTATCGTCCGCGACGCGTACTTGATCGATCCACTCGAACGTTGATATCATTTGTTATTTTTCCATCAATTTCCGCGACGCTTGCTTTGGTGGCTCTCAAGCTGCCTGCTAGGATCATTTTTCATATATTTATTTTAAATGTGTCTGTTTTTTTTCTTTCTTTATTCGTCAAGTAACGTGCGTTTTCGCTTCTTAGCAATCGCAAGATAATGTAATAATTATGATAAACATGTTTATTAAATACGCCACAAACGAAAGAAAAAAAAAACTCCATCCCCACACACCCAAGCAAGCAAACAAACATATGTGTTAAAAGTAAATAAGAGAAGCAAAAAAGGAAAGGAAAAGCCCTCACTCTCATCATATATTTTCAAAACTAGCTCCTCCTTCTCGCTGCGAGCGTTACCATCCATTTGTCGTTTACACCATTTCACCGTTGCACGCCGGCAGGGTTGCAAGCGTACGCTCCGCCCTGCTTCTCACTGGAGTGAGCAAAATGTCTCACTATGAAGGTAACGCATCACAGCAGCGTTACGTTCACTTTTCTTCAATTCCAACGAACAAATTCATTAAAACTCTACCCGTCGTGACGCAGCGGGCTTCATTTGCATAAGAATAAATTGCGACACATTAATTTAAATGGATGTTTCCGATTTTACGTGCGATAGTGATCCCCTGAATAATAAAAAAACCCTTTTGAAAATTAAAATTGATTGCTTTCATTGTATTGAATCGTAATTTAGGGGTTTAAATTATATTTAATAGCAAAAATTTATTTAAGATAATATAAATGAAGAAAGTAATAACCAGGTGTATTTTCTTCGCAATCGAACTTCTTCCATACTCGACTAATGGACAGACCCACGATTTGATGAATTAATTTCCCATCACTTCAAAAAAACCAAATCAAGCCAAATCGTGTGTGCCATCTTTGGGGCGATGTGTGTATTTTTTTGGTTGATTTTTAATCTTCCTCAGTCTCTCCCCACACGCATATGCACACACGTGATCGTCAAACGATCGTCAGTGTCGGTGTCTAAATCTGTGTCTCGTTTTGTTGGCTGTGTGCGTTGATCGTCGTTGTGTTTTTTTGTCTGCTGAATGTTTTAATTATTTCATCAAGATGAAAATGATGCTGCTGGAGGAACGGTTTGGCATTGATCGTGAAATCTGTCCGCTCGAGCACAATTCGTGTTCGCGTAATACACGCAAAACCGGTTTTTTCTTTGGAAAAGGTTAATGGTAACGAAGAATGGTTCCTTCAAATTCGTCCACATTTTTTTTGTCTTCCCCTTCTCACAAACTAATGCATCGTTGTTTCGCTGAAATTAATTTGAAGGATAAAACAATTCAATCAACCAACAACTCACCTATAATGCGCTCGTCTTCGTCTTTTCTTTTCTTGCGACAATCCGTAGCCGCGGTACGGTTCAAGGTTATCGCCGTTGGGAGAGTCACACAGACGATCATCCTTGCCCATTTTCTTAACACACCGTTAATTCACTTAAGCGATCCGCACTGATCGTTGCGTACCATCGTTTCATTGTACTTTTTTTGTTTTCTGTAGACCTTCCTGCATGAAACGCCCGGTTGCATTCTTTGTCCTCCCGGGACAGACAACCGTAAACGGGAGGCCTCGGGGAGAGGGTGGGTGCCCGAGAAAGGAAAGAAAAACTGCCGGAAACCGCGACCGAGCTTGATCGTTGTCTCGTAAATTGAATTCACTCATTTTCACTCGTTTTCCCTGCCCTCCCCTCCTGGATTCCTGGCTGCGGGATGCGGTGTTGTTGTCAGTGGGACTTTACACGTGTAAAGTGCCGCCAGCCAGTTTGCCAGTATTAAGCCGGTTGGTGGTGTGCGAGCACTGCGATCGATTAATCGAGACCGATAAATCCGTTACCAATCGGTGGCATGATTTGTGGGGCCCCAGTGCGCACTCATGCGCCTGTCTGTTCTGGTCTTTTGTTCTCTTGCCGCGGATCGCGAAGAGTGACTCGCGAAACAAAAACAGCACACCTTCTCTTCGCGTGTGAGGAGTTTCGTCCTTATCGAAAAAACCATTATTTTTTACCGGCAACCGGTATGGAAAGCCCGAAAACAAAGCCATCGAGTTTTCAGCACGCAGGCGATATTGGCTTACGGCAAAACCGTACCACCACCGTTTGGGGCGAGATAATTCCGTTCCATTCCCGGTATCGATTGCGATAAAGACCGTACCGTGGGCCAGCATTGTGGTTGCGAAAGCTTGATAAAGAAATAATTTAATCATTATTTACACAGCGTGCAAACTGTGGCCCATCATAAATGGCCGGTTGGTAACGGTGTTTGGGTGCAGCCATCGAGATGGAAGGAAAGCGTAAATAAGTGCGAACGTTGCGATGCGTTTAAGCATTCTTGCGATAGGAAAATGGGCATTATTTAGATGTGAAAAACAGTTTTCTATGTGTGTGTTTCGATCACACCACTCGGTACAAAATGGTGTAGATATGGTGAAACTTTTCCCTTAGACGATTACCTTTATTAAGCGAAGGAAATTCATAATTAGCCCTCGCAATGGAAGAAAACAAAAGCGAATTATTATTGTAGAAAGTTAAGCAAATGATGTTACGCTTAAAGTTAATTGGAAGTATTAGGCTAATTTTAGTTAATTTAACAACTGTAAAGAGTTATGATGAGTATGGCTCCAGCTTCAGCATCTCTGAAAATAAGGAAATTAAAGAATGGGGTTTACCAAATTTACTAATCAGTGCTTCAAATTATACAGACTATTTTTATGCAAACCTTGTTCCTTTTGATATATTTCTACAACATATACAGTGTGTGGCACAGCTTTATATGGGCACTTGTTTTTCTGTAAATTTCCTAAAATTCTGAAGGGATAGATAAATAAATGTTCGAAAGATTCATGTTAATTTCATATTAAGTAAATTTAACGATTTTTAAGGACTTCATTTAATCTGAAAATTATTTTAACAAATGTCTATATAGTTATGGCTATCAAATAGGTTTAAAATGGAAATACCATACCAAAAGGGCTTTATTTGTATCATAAAAACCGAATGTCCATTAACATAGTTATGGTACGTACTGTAGTTGAACCAAGACTGAATTTTCTTCATTAAAATTCACTTAAATAAATAAACAAATAATTGCAAACATTTGAAATACCATACTAAACCAAGTTAGTACACGATCTCTTATATCCGACGAGACTTCTCTAATTCACTCTTTTCCTCTTCTTAATTGCCAATGGAAAGTTTTGGACACCTTACAATCACAATGCAAATATTGAACAATTTTTTTTAGAAAGTTGTGGGGCGTAATTTCAACCACTTTAAGTGAAACTCAACATAAAGAAGTAAACTTACAATTACTACATTTTTGAGAATAGAATAAATAAGAACAAAATTACTAATTGACTCATTGCAAATTAATGATTGCTAAGGTGTACCTCAGGAAAGCAATCTCGGACCATTTTTATTTTATTTATTTGTTAACGAGGTGATTCGTGTTATTTCCCCGAAGCTTACTGTGTATTGTATGCTGACGATTTAAGATTATTTAAAATTATTGACGATTGCATTGCACTACAACGTTTTTATACATGGTGTTCGGATAATGATTATGTATGTCCGTCCCTAAGTGTTCCATTCTGTCTTATCACCGTAAACGCCGTCCGAGAATGTTTAGCTACCTGATTAATGATACCAATGTACCACGTGTTTCCGTTGTTCGTGATTTAGGTATTATGCTTGACGAGGGTTTTACGTTTAATGCGCACTATTAGCAAATTATTTTAAAAGCTTTTAAGCTGCTAGGATTCATTGTTTGGCACCCACGGGAATTCAGTAATCCCTTCTGTTTCAAGGCTAGTGCGACAGTTTCAACAGTTTAGTGCGTTCTATGCTCGAAAACAATTCTGTAATTTGGACTCCATATTCGGCACGCTGGATCGCAAATCAAAAATTAAACTGGAACACGGTATCGCGACCGGACAGTACAGAACTCGTTGTCTCTTGCTAGGAATGCAAACACTCGAGCCGAGAGGACATGTGGCACAATGTATATTTGTGGCCAAACTATCAATGTCTCATTTAGAATGAACCCATCCACTCAATAACACAAGCTTTTAACAGCGTTTACATTGTTTTTTGACTTCAATGTGTCCTTGTCTAGTTTCCGGGAATCCGTTAGTGCGTCTAGTGCTTAAGAAATCTGACAAGACGTTCTGTCGACGTTAGCCAATATAATTAAAATGATTATAATAAACAACAATGTCTTTTTTGAATTAAACTTATTCTGAAATCAAGCACAAACTATCAAGAACAAAATTAAAACTTAGAAAATCATCCTAAACTGCGTAGAGATTATTTATTTTCGTTCTTGTATCACGGCCTGGTCATATTAGATAACGTAGAGATTATATTGTCATATAAAGATGTTTATTAAAGCAAAAAGTATGTGAAGAAGGTTAAATAGTAGTTTGAATATGAAGTAAAAATAAATAAATAAATAAATAAAAATCATTAATAAAACAGTGAGTGTGAGGAATTACCTGCTGTAGAACTACTTGATATGTTATGTATAATTTACTACAAGCACCTGGTTTTTGCTAAAAAAATATACTTAAATATCATAGTCTAATACATAATCCTAACAGCATAGACAATTACCCGTTATTATGATTGAATAAAAGTGCTCTTTTGGCTTTAGAAGGCTCTAGTTTGCCTTACAAATTAAAGTTATTTTAGACTCACAACTCCACGCTCCTCGTTTTGCAGGTCGACCATGATCAAGTCAAATTTC
>AXCM01008332.1:0-13044 GCA_000473375.1 Anopheles culicifacies | reverse complement strand
CGGTTGGCACACTAATCGTGCATTGTGCCCATAATGTCACTGCAGTCACTTGGCTCTGCGTGTAGGTGATCCGCTCTCGATAGTGGATCATGTGTGTGTGTGTATGTGAGCAAGGGCTGGCTACCCTTTGGGGGTTAGCTGCTGATTGCCTTACGTGCTGTGTGCGTTTGTGTGATGGATCGATGGCAACCATAATTAGGGCGGATATAAATATGCTCCGTTTTGTACGGCGACAGGCTGATAACTTCCAGTAGGCACGGCTGATAACTTCCCTTCGCCTCTTGATGGGTAAATGGGCGACCGTTCCACGAGCTGGCCACGGAACGGAATCCAAGTGGGAAATAATTTATGGGACGACGCCCCAATGATATGGGCGGATCGGGACCGGCTGATCACTATCTGCGTAAAGTGTGGCCGTTAATGCGCATGTTTAGTAGTAAATATTCGTAAACAACTTATACTAACTGGAAATTTTCTCTCTCTCTCTTTTTCTTCTCTCTTGCAGGTGAGTGCTGACGGGATGGCTGGTTGAAAGTATTTTGTAACGGAACGCGTATTAGTACTGTAAGTTGTGCTGTTCATTTATATTTAATCTCATTTACTTCCGTTCTTCGCTTGTTATGTACGTTCAGGAGAGTAGTCTCTGTTTTGTATGATTAATTATTTTAATGGACTGTTAATGAGGTTTTAAGGAGCTTAAATTACATTTATTGATTGATTCAAAGCAGTCCCCTTGCGACCCATGAAGCTTATGTTCGAGAGTACGTTTCAAAGAACTCCAGCTGCGCAAAGACATGCATCTGTTTGGACGTCATGCCGGTTTCAAAACCGTAGCCACTTCCGAAAACAATTCAGTAGCATTCAATGTCCAATCCGGCTTGGAAGGCATTCAGAGCCTTTGCTCAACCTCCCACCTCCCACAGGCCGATTGTTGTATGCTGATAATTGTCGTGCTTCCGCTATCGGGCCAACCGATCGGCAACAAATAATCCGCGGAATTTGTGCGCCACGATGAAAGCGATACGAATCTGCAATCGCACTCTGTCAGCTCGGGTGCTGCGTGCAGGAAGCCAGCGGATCACGCAGTGCCCGCTAGCTGGCATCGCGCGCGTAGCCCGGGCCCATGATGCATGATGTCTCCGCACAGCTAATCGGGTTGCGCGAATCAACCCGGAGCGGGGCGAGCGTGCGGGAATGAAACAGTCAATGAATTTTCGGCACAACGCCTGTAGGGGCTTGGCTTCCACGAATGTGGTTCGTTCCCCAAATTGGAAAGTGTGAAAGTGCGCAAGGAGCCAATTTTCGCGATGCTCCGGTGATCCTAAATCCCGGAAATCAGCCACCCCGTCAGTGGCCGCTGGACTGGATGGCTATTTATACACCAGCCCTGCGCCAGGGAATTGATTCTTTAATTGCTTCTCGAATCGATCCGCAGCGTTTGTGAGCGTTCGGAAGGGCCGAAGAGACGGAGAAGTGGGAAGACGGCGAATTGCAAACTCGTCTGCGCATTGCGCCCAGACGTCCGACGATCGCGGTGATTAATGATGTTTTAATAGAGAAATTTCGTCAGTCAGCCTCCCGAAAAAATTCGCATTCTACAACGCAAGGGCAGATTTGATTAATCACTGTTTAGAGCTGATTAGAATAAACACGTCGCTTTGTTGGCGTTACATGGGGCGCGTTTCTATGTACGAAACGAAAGTGAACTTGTTTTCGGGTTGCCGCTTCTTCGCTTTTGGCCGAAGCCGAATTTGATTAATGTCTCCGGGCCGGGTTTGATGAATTGTTGTTGCAAAATGGTTTGAAAGTTTGTTTTCATTTATCTCATTATGCGAATAAGAGGGTTTTTTTTTTGTTGTTGCGTCTACATTGTGTGTTAGCAATGAATTCAAATTGATTGAATTAAAATTTTCAATCGTTCGATAATTAAGTTTTATTCACTTTTGCTTTCACTCACTTAACGGTGTGGAGATAAGGGCGAGCGTGAAATGAATTTAGGGAAAACATGTTATCATTTATTTAGTCTACTTTTATGAGTTGAATTTGTGTACTAGTTTGCAGATTGTTAATAGTTTTATTTTATTTTTTTATGTGAAATCACTTTCTTTTGTTATTCAAGAAAATAATCCCTTAAATTTTTTTTATACAAATTCTTACTGGTGGTAGAAAAAGGCCAAATTAATACAGTTTTAGCCATTTTTTGGCAACATCCATGCTTCACGATCGACAGCGAAGTCAAATATTTCTACCCTTCCTTTGGTTTTCTGGTACCAGTAAAGTGCAGTCTATTATAATCACTCTGTAAAATTAATTTCTCATTACAACAATAATCACTCTGGAATAAAATACAAAATCATAACTACATTTGTATTTCAATTTTGTCCACTACTCTATGTGATGAGGATTCTCACTGCTTACAAGAATGATGCTCGTCGGCAGCCCTATTGGCTTGATGAATAGAGAAGATTGGAGAGCTATTAGGAGGAGCAGTCGAGGTTGTTTTATGTACACTCTTTGCGCCGATATCTATTAGCTAAAGCACTAATTAAAACGGGCCAAGTCCTTTAAAATGGGAACTCCTATTACACTCGCCTCGAGAACAGTGATCTCATCTATTTTGGTCGCTTTACCGTGACCTTACTGATCAGAACTGCACCTACTACGACGATATGCACAAAATAGAATCGATGCATATGATGATAGAGCTGCTTTTTTAACGGAGGCATCCAATATTTACTTAAAAGTTGAGTAATATTATTGAAAAGCATTTGAAAATGTTTTAGCACTGAAGCAAAAATGCCAGTTGTTAGCATATAAAATTCAAAAACTATGGAGAATGGTTTTTATAATCAAACTTTGTAGAATATGTTTATACTTTATTTTAATTTATTTTTTATTCCTTTTTTATTTAAACTTGGTCACCTGTAGGGCTATAAAATTAATTATTTAACTAAAAAAGGACATAACTATGATTTTCTACAAAGGAGTCAAAATATATAACATTATCTACACAACATTAAATAAAATCCAAATAGTTTAATTATTACATCCTCTGTATTCTAGTAATTGCTTCATTCAAGAATCGTCCTATATTATTACTCAACATTCGGAAACACTGTGAATGAACGCTTCAAAACAACGGCCCACATGACCGAAACATTCATCCCATTTCACCCGAAATGGCTCAACGGGAGGGAAAGATTTCCGGATGAAAGTAAAATTGCTTTCGCTGTTAGCGATAATTTTCGGACCCACCCATCCATTTAGGCCGGTTTCAAGGTTCAAGGTTTCAAACATTGGCCACTTTCGATGAACGACGCAGCTAGACGAGATTTCGCGTAGTACCGTCCATCTATCGGATTTGATATTAAGCCATACTTCCCGGCATCACATGGGCCTGGAGATTGGATGTTGCACTAAAGCTCTAGGAAATCTGTTTTTTTTTTCTTTTCTTTTGTGATAAAAAAATTCCAAAGACTTCTTCATTTTTTTTTAATTTACCAGAAGTGTATTACTCGATTTGGTTGTCATAAAATCATCTTTTTTTTTTACGCTCGTAACAATCCTTAACATGGGCGTTTGATGGAGCTGTCCATCGAAACAATCGAAAGTTGTCTAACACATTTGTAACGCATCGTATCACCGGGCGTAGGCAAAGAGGAAACGCAAATACGAGCGAGCGTTGGTTGAAATTATATCGTCGGCTATAATTTTTAGTTCCCGGTGGGTGTGCTGCTGATGGGGCTTGTTTTTTTTTTTGGAAGGCGTCGATATTTTTTGCAATGTTTTAAATTATTACCTTAATGTTTGCTCTACCGCTGCTCAGTGGGTTGCAGAAACTCTAATGCAGAAAAAATTACACACACAGGAGAAGATGGATTTTTTTATTGCAATTTCGAATAGAAAGCAAAAAAAAGAACGGAACCGCCTCAATCGATACGCTAATCGTTGAACGTGCAAAATAGTTATCATGCGATCATAATCAAGATTACCCTTTTTCTCCATTTCCTTCAGACACAGACGCAAACGGGCGCGCGCGCGGTTCCGCCCTTTTAACGTTTGCGATTTGACATGCATGAACATGTATCTGTACCGGGCAAAGTGGTCGCTCTCTGCAGTCGGTGCAACAATTAAATCGATCGAAAGCCCTTGAACTTTGAACAGCACGGGATCGTTCACGAAATTGTGCATTTCATTGCTGTCCGTTGCATTTGCTCGACAGGGCGCACGATTCTGCAGCAGAAACCGGTACGAAATAGTGCACGTCTCGGTGTGCTCGCAACCAATCAACGCCGGTATTGATTGCGCTTTAACGCAATCCATTCGCACCTAGACTCATTAACCGTCGGACTGCGACTGCCTTCTAGGGTGAGGTTACCATTTTTTTTTTCCTTTTCACCCAAAAGGGTGTCGAACTTTAATCGAATGGCAATCATTATGATCTGTATCTGGCGAGCCGGGCGATTCTGATAGCGTGTCGGAATTGCGACAGGCAGTCGGAAAATGGGCTGAATAAAAATTCATTTCAACTCCTGTCGACAAATATGGTGGAATCTACTTTGATGCTCTGCGTAAATTGCATCCATTGGCCTTGGTTGCTTAACGTGCGTTGAATCCTTGGATTCAATTGTGTTTACATGGGCAAGTTTTGTAATTTTTATTGCTTAAAGGGTAATTTATGACATGTTATTAATTCTTGAAGCAATAAAAATCATTTAAGAAAAATGGGTCGCCAAAAGTAGGGCTCATAAAAATAACAAATGATAATTACATAAATTGCGTTTTCGTTCAATGTAACAATTTGTTTTGTCCTCAATAAAAGCAATTTATGAGTTCAACGAATTGAAGCTGATTTTAGATATGGTTATTTAAGTTATTGTTATTTAGTAAATACTAAAAATTCTGGGAAAATCATCAAAAAATATGTTTCCCCATCGATTGATATTAATTCCGTCACGCTCAGCATCGGAAAGGTTCAAGGTGAATGACACGAAATTGTCACCCCATCCAACCACACAACCATCGCCCCTCCGGCCACCATACCCGTTGGCCGGCCGTTGGCGTAGAAAATTAGGTTTTAATGAAACGTTTCGATTTCGTTTTAATCACGGCACCGCTCGCACACCAATGCCAATGTCACCTGACGCTGATGTGACATGTCCAAATGCTGCCGGTGCGTGCCGAATCAAACCAAAATTCCGTTGGTTGCGTTTTCCTCCAAAAATAGAAAGAAACATGCACACCAAAGGAACTTTTCCTTTCGATGGAATGCTTCCCCCAGCAATCTGGGGTCGGGCGATGAATCTGCGTGCAGCGGGTGAAGCGGTGGAAATAATAATCCGTAATCACTCAAAGGCTAGCCGGTGTGAGAGTCGATTAGATGAAACCGAAAGTAACTTACTTCCACTGTGTGAGCATTGTTTCTTCTTTATCTTTTTGGATTTTGTTTTTTTTTTTCGGGTTGGTTTGAGTCCACCGTACGGCCATCGCTACCGGCCATCCGCGTATTTTCTCCACTCATTTTCTCTCGCGCGGCGAAGATTACTACAAAAATGTTGAGAAAAGCTAGCTTTAGCTGGTGTTGGTCCAGGGACGAAAGAGCAACAGAGAAAGAGAGGGAAAGGGGTGAGAACGGGTAGTCGAGAAAGGTTGGGAAGAAGGAAAAAAAATACGCATGATCACTACATTGCAACAACGGCACTACACACACACTCGAAAACTTTCCGGATCGCGCCGGGTCCATCATCATTAGCCACGCTAATGCAAACTTCGCTTCCTTCCCAGCGTACGTACCACCCCGAAATAAAAAAAAAATCCACCCCTTCTCACCTCCCCTGCTAAATCCGGATCCGGATCTCCGGATGAGACAGGATAGGAATGATAGGAGGCCGTGGGGTCGATTTACTTTTAGGATTTCGGACGCGTAGTTAGTTGTGGCCGGGGCCACGGAAGTGACGCGAGCGCGTGAGTTGCCATTGCCGGAGGAGTTTTTAATTTTCACTGCCAAAAATTGCTATAATTCAACTCGATTATCAAATTAGAGGGTACCAATGATACATTGGGGTGGACTGGGGTTAGTTTTTTTCTCTCTCTCTCCCTCTCGTGTTGTATGTTTTATTTGATTACCTCCAACCGGTAGATGCAATGCATCGGGCAGACGCAGAAGGAAGTAAGTTCAATGTGGCCGGCACTGTCACTCGTGAGTGCAACACCGTTACGGAATGGTCGGCGCATGAAGGCTACACGCAGCGGTGGATACTGCCGTAATTGAATGCAGAAAGAGTTCAATGCCTCACTATGGTACGGGAAGCGACGAACCCCACGTACGCGTTAGTGAATTCGTAATGAGGGATGTTTTCCGATCGGGAACATCGGAGGGGGGGGTTGAAAAATAAAGTCAGAAAAGCGTTGAAAAGTGTACAACGGTAAAGATCGCGGTAAGTAAAATGTCATCAAACAGCGGGGCAGAGTCAGTTTGACGGGACACGGTTGTGTACGAACTAGAGCACAAACAAAAAGCCAGAACAGAGGGCAGTAATCGAACGAGGCGAGTAAAATATGCGTTTTTTCTTCCAACCCCCCAAAAGAGTCGGTAGTGGAACTAATCAAGCGCGACAATGCAGCGTTCGATATGGCCGGTATGCGTGCGCTTCTGCAGCTGGGTGTGGTGCAGCAAACGAGAGGAACAAACGAACCGCCAGGCAAAAAAGAAAAAAATCGTACCATAATTGTATCACACATACTACCATCTATCGATCTATATAAAAAATATATAACTGCTCGGTAGAACCCATTGTATGGAGATGGGTTTTGTTCGATCGATCGATTCTTGTACGGGCCGATCCGATTCGATCCAGTTCGCCGGAATGGTGTGGAAAATTATGTGTCGTTGAAAATTGGTCGTCTATTAGTGTCAAGGCGAGTGCCCGTGCGTATAACCATTGATGCTCGACGAAACTCACCCACGCAGCACACAGCGAAACGAACCATTGCGTTCCAGATCGTTCATAGGTTGATTTATTCTAGCGCCCCATAGCAAGGTGCGGCGGCCTATTCCAACGTACCGGGAGGGTAATCTTAGGGCTGCCGCGACCAAAAATTGCAATGTCGTGGAGGTCGGTGAAACGGTGGCCAGAAATCGGGTCAACGCGGGTAATCAGCTTCCAGTTGGGGGTGTTCGCGTGTATGTGTGTGTGTTTGTGTGTGGAGGAAATTGCAAGATGATCACGGTCAACGACAACGGTACGCTCTAGTATCATCTGCTCGCTTCTTTTGGTCGCATCTTCAGCCTTGGCCCGCTGACGATGAGCTGTAATGAAGTCATCAGATTCGCAATTTCGTGTGCGTTTGGGGGGAAACAGACGAAACATAAAATCGCATGTTACGGGTACGCGTGTTTACCATGCCATGCGGTGACCTTAATGTTGTGGAGGGCTGAAAATCAACCTGGTTGCACACAAAAAAGAAGGGTTATTTGTGAGCAATTTAAGTGCAATTTGCAAACTTTGCAGATGAAGAACGGTGACAACCCGAGGTTAGCGACATGATGTTCCCCTTTGAAGAAAGTGTTAAGTTATTTTCTTTTTAAAAAAGAAAAATAAATATTTCTTAACCAACGAGAATAAATTGTTGGGAAATGCACACTGAACCAAGGTATAATGAATGCAGCTCGTGATTAAAACTGCATTGCTCTCCTATCGCTCCGGATCGGCCATCTCACGGTGTCTAAGCTCCCGGAATCAGCGTATCCGAAGCCACCCAATTGAAAGTGAAACCATCAAAAGATCGTTACCACACAAAGCGATAGAAAGTGATATAGATCCCTGAACCGGTGCGTCCGGTAGTATTTCTCGGCCGGGTCCAGTTTCTCCGCAGCTAAGCCTCCAAACGTGTTGCTTACCTCCGCGGTGGTGACCGTAGCCCTTGAAGGTGTCGAACCCGTGGCGTACACACCTTTCACACTTTATCTGTCAGTGAGTTGGTCGAAGTCGAAGGGCTGCATCCATCGATCAATCTGCCACGGTGGCCAATTCCAAACACCGGAGATGCATTTCGTCCGGAGGGGAAGCTGAAATCGGTTCAAGGTTGCTACAGTTTCAGATTACTCGCGTGCGTCAGTCGGCATCGGTCAGTGTCCGTCGGTGTTCTCGGTCGGGAGATGTCCGTACCTGCCTTAATGGAAACACACAACGCGTTAAAGTAAATAAATAAACACTCATAAATAAACATCAAGCTCGGTGGGAGAGATTGTGCTTTGGGTGTGGAAATTTCTGTGTCAACGATCTTTAGCGATAATGAAAAGATCTTTCTCTTGAGAGTATAGATAAATGGAGGAAAAGTTAAGGGAGAATTTTACCTTTCTGATTTTCCGAAGTACAATTAATAAACAAAAAGTGTTATTGCGCCCTAATTTCTCACGCATAAACTTCGTAAAGATTTTAACCATATTTATCAAAATGAAAAAAAATGAAGAGTATCTAACTGATTATTTGAAAACTGAGTAAACATGAACGAGTGAATAAAAATTTGATGAGAGTTTTATTAAAATCATGAAAGAGTAATTTAACTTAAGAGCCATGACGAGCCGATTCGATCCAGTTTGAGGTCGAGGTTCACGACTTTGAGGCTCATGAGTTGAGAGATGAGTCGTATCATAAATGTGTTATTTAGTTCTTGAGTTACTCTTCATCAGATCATGATGAGATGTTTCTCACTCATTTTCTTTAAGGAATGGATATTCTCATTTCACATTCTGTCTGAGGTTCGTATAACTAAAGTGTTAAATCGTTAAACATATTTAGGAAAACTGCATCAGGATTAGTTTTGTTTGCATTTATTCTTCCCGTTCAATAGGTCAGTTATTAATGATTTGAAAAGAACATAAAAATATAAATCATTCAGCACGCTACATGAAACGCCTAATGATCCAGGATCGCTCGCCAATACATTTGCCTAAGTGAGAATATTTTCCTCTAATTCGCATTGCCTACGCTTTCACAAATAGACGCCTCCACACAAACATACACCCGAGCGATACGCCTTAACCACCTTTAGGCTTATCGTAAATCTAAATTAGAAACATTCCCACCCTTTGGCGGCATCGAACGACAACCGAGCGCTCTCTCGCTCACACCACCGGTTTCCGCGTGGGCCATCTTCCCTGGCGCTGGAACATTTTTCATCCAACCATTTATTAAGAGAAATGATTATCACCACAAACGGCCAGCCAGAGACGTGTGGTTGGCTGGCTGGCTGGCTCGATTACTCCAGCTCCTGCGGCAAGCAACAAATTAAAACTTATCGCACCGGTAGATCGGTAAATAAATTAGCGCCACCTTCGCGCGCGAACCGATCACCATGCTCACGGTGCGACAGGTACGCATGTGGGGGGAGGAGACAAAAGGGCAACGAGTCAAACGGGGATCTTTTTTTTTTGTTTTCTCCATCCAACGGCACTCAATTGGCATCCAGGAACAACGCACGGATTGTTGCAGTTTGCACACCCGACTGCACTATATGAGTATATGCACCGTTACACACAGCTAGGGGCGGCATGTTTTAAGAGTGGACAAGGGAAAAATGGATGATGAGTGACTGCATATGTGACATACACAGCTTTACAATACGGCAGGAAATAAATAGCCGCTCCCGCATTCGAGCAGGTCACCGTAGCGTCATTTATAATGCCCGGAACGGTAGAAGATTATCATAAATTTGTAGCATAATTCGTTAATTGAATGTCGTCGGTGTTGGGTTTCAGGCGTTGGCCTTTTCATCAAGCAATTACTAAGCGATGCATTACCGTGAAGCTACCGGCAGTGAAATGAGATTGATATTGAGGAACTAAAACTTCCGTACGATAATTAATTGGAAAAGGCAAAACAATCGCTTCCATTGCGTTGAATGTCTTCAATTGTTATATTCTGAATTGTCACGATTTGTTGAGCTCCAAAACGGGATTTTGAATTCTATTTAAACGAAAACACACAGTAATGTATTTTAAATTGTCTTTGAAGGCTTATCCATGATTGATTTTAATGGCTTGAAAATCAAACTCCCTTTAATGGTTTGCTGTCGCTACTAACTGTCTTACATAGGTCTCGTTTAACTCACAAACTCAAAAATTGAATACTCCTACGAATGATTCGATCGTAAATATACAAATTTTATCTGTCAACGCACTAGTGACCTAATTTGTTCCGAGCACCGAAAAACCCGTACACCCGTAAATGCTCCAATCAGTGGTTAGAGGTCTGGTGCTACTGCATGCAACAGATGCAACGAAACGATCTACCGTAGCGGTGTTTTTGTGTGTTTAAAATGATCATTCGAGATTTTTTTTTATGGACGTCCATTTAATTTGTCATCCATTTAAAGTCCCCTGCACCTAAACAACGGGGTGGCCGCTATTCGGCCGTAGATATTTTATGTGCATTAGATTGAATTTGTTGCCACACTCGCAAAGGGCCGGAACGGGGACGCGTTTTTAATGGTTACAGAACTCGGTCACCCATTCGGTTGAGGTGAGATGAACCGACCGTGCAGCGTGGTCGCACGTAGTCGCTCAATTTCCAACACCGACGATATTGCGTGGGATGGGCTTTTTCTTCTTCTTCTATCGTGTGCGTGCACATGTGTCTTCATGCGTAAGAATAACACCGTAGCAATGAGCAGCGCACATGTAAACAATGATCTTGTCCCCCGCCTTCGTGTGTCCGTGTGTCCGTTGGAACATGTTGGAACAAATGACTTTTCGGTCGTCGGGTTGATGGTTTGAGATTTGTTTGAGCAAGGGTGAATTGAAAGGTGGGGTTGATAGAGTGTGCTTGGGAAAGGGTAGTAATATCCGGAGAGAATTATGCAATGAAAGCATGGGCAAGATGCAGAACTTCCGGTGAACTAAATCGATTTTTCTGGGTTTTTGCTGTCGTACAGCGAGCAGATCAAAATAAGATCTCTGATCTCTGGTTTGCTCTATTGCACAAACTACTGTGAAGGTTATGAAAATAATAAGAAGCAAGCTCATTCACCAAGACTCCAATTATTTATTTTGAAATAGTATTTTAAAATACATTACCATAAATTCTAAATATTTTCAAAAGCTCAAAAATTCGAGTAGGTTATCAAGTAAATCACAGTTATCAGTTATCACAGATATATTATCACTTTAAAGAGAGAGCGCTACCTCCCTCGCCGTATTTCTTGGTCGGCCACCCGATCGTGACTCATAGGGACATCCTTCGGTAACAGCATCGGGTGTCACACGAGGAGTCCCCAATGAACAAATCAGTCCACAACAAAGATCAATGAATTAACCACGGTTTTGGCCTCCCATTTCTAGCTTTCCGTGACTTTAATTTACCCGCAACTTAGTCAATCAGGATAGTCAGTGCTGCGTACGGAAGGACGGCCCGAATGGGATTTGAACCTCGATCCTACTCGTTCAAAGAGCGTCAGCGCTATCTCTTTGGCCACCTAGTCCTTCCATTTGTGTAATATCTCCATATTTTATAATAAAATAAGATCCTCTTAATGAACTAAAATATCCCAAATATTACCATTCAAAGACATTCCAATTCTAGGCTACATACAATTCTAAACCAGCAGTTCTTGAACAATTACCCTCTGAGACTAATTGTGTCAGAGGCATACATTTGAATTCCAAATCATAATCGACATTTCGAACGCTCTCAAATACCACACATCGTACCAGCTGTAATACAGACCAACCAGCTGCATGGAAACTCGCAACCTGCTCAAAACCAGCCATCCACCGGCTGTCAAAGGCACACACAACACACACTTGCAGCTGTTATAATTGAATTTTCATAGCTACCACACCGGTTGGAGAATGGAAACCCGCTGGAATGTCATATCCATAAAGCACACTGCGAAGGGGGTAGAGCAAAGGAACAAAAACCTAGTAGCAGAACCATTAACTCAATGCTCCTGCATCTATCGAACCTCCGGCACCGTTTTGGGGTTGCCTCAAGATTGCCTTGGAAAAGGTGAAGAAAGGAAACGAGGAACCTGCCCCATTTATTGAAACTGGCTCGCCCACGCATTAAATACAGCCATAAGGTTGTTAGGCCGTCCTCGCCGTAGAACTCCTCCGGCTGGCCTCCGTTTCCGTTTCGGTGGGTGATGAACTCGCAACGAATCAAACTCTATACGCCATACACTACACCGAGCTCGCGTACTTGGGGAGGGCTTAGAGGCTCAGGTTGCACTTTTATTGCGTAGGATGCACCTTAAGCCTATTCGTCTGTGGCTGGGGCCCTGATAAACATGCTGTGCGCTCACATTGTCATGGGGTAGCTCCATATGGGGTTGGTTGTGTGAAATTCTGCTCCTTCGAATGTTCGAATCATTTGCTTCAATTTGTGTTTGGTGGTGATGCATGATGCAATTGTGCATTGCGCATGGAATTCAGGTCAACGTAGGGTATGAGATGCAAGTCGCCAACAACAACCTGTCCGGTTCATAATTGTACTATCTAATGTGTGATATACAATCATTCTATTTTCTTGAACGATTGTTTTTTATTTCTTGTGTACGATTTTATGTTGACATTGTGCTATAAATATCTTTTTTTAATTTTTTTTTCTTATTTTCTTTCTCATTCCAGGTAAGCACTAATAACAAAGAAGCATTTCGTGTCAATTACAGCAAGTTCTCTTCAAAGGTAACAGATACTCTTCATAAAAAAAAAACGTTAAGAAAGGTTGAAAAAGTTCTTTTGTTTGTCTTCCGTCTTACGATTGCGTAAGCTCGCCCGTACCAAGTGCGCACGCAATACGCAATATATAATCCTTTATTCACAACGAAACCGCACGATAGTGGGTTTTCGATCGCGTACGGTGCGAAGATATTGAGTGTACTCCTCTCAAGCACCTACACTCGGTGGTTGGATTTTATCTTTCGCCACCTTTTTTTTTTCTTTCTCGAGATGCAGTTGTTATTCACGAGGCGTCAACAACGAGACACGTTTCTATGACATTTCCTTTACCGCCGGCTGTGCGTTGTACACTAAGACACTACGAA
>AXCM01008331.1:0-12040 GCA_000473375.1 Anopheles culicifacies | reverse complement strand
TTTTTTTTTCTTTTTGCAATTAAGTCGCTTCTCCAACTGTGTGTGCGAGTTGTGCTGCTAGAGAGGAGACGATGACGCGACTTGCAGCCGGCACCTCATTTTACGGCTGTTTGTTGCTTATCGACGAGCTACTTGAGTTGAGGCTAGGCTTTTGAAGTTTTGGCACGTTGTAATGTCATACGACCGCGTGTCTTGTGCCTCCGTCTCCGGGCGCGGTTACATGCATGCAAACATCATTCATCCATCAATTCATATGCAACGAAGGCTCGGGAGGCTGCAGGAAAAATGTGATTAACGCGCAAATGTTTTCCTTGGGACCCGCGGGTAATCGAAGCAGCAGCAGTGGTGCACCGGTGCAAATAATTATACGGCAGCACCTCAGGAAGGGGCGATGCGGTACGCCTTGCGTATAATATTGCGCAGCTCCGAAAAAGGGAACTTTACAATGGCTGTTTGTGTAACTGGGTCGTGGCAGTTGTTGTCGTGGTCTTTGCTAGCTTGGTGTCATATTTTGTAGTATTACATCGTTATCTGATAAATTACGTACAATTTCCCGTTGACAAACGCTTTAGGGTGAATTGTACATTATGTGTGTTAGAGTTGCATAGCGTTTTTTTGTCTTGTTAATGGAAGGGTGATTTCTGGGAATGTTTATGGAGGACTAAAATATATAAAAATAATATAAAAATGTACGCATTTTCTTTAATTGTAAATGAAAAATATGGTCAGAAATAAAATGTATTATAAAACATCTCGCTTTCCACATTTCCTCCCAACGCTCTCTAGCGATTGTAGATCGTAAATAAAACGGAATATGTAAATTAATCATAATATGATGATTTTTTTGTTCGCTTACCGACTGTTACTTGGGTGCAATAATAAAATTCAAAATATTTGGCTGTTTACCCACGGTTGATTTCATGCATCATTTGGCGCCATAGCTAAATTAGATGTCGGTATAACTTATTTGGAACGCAAATTCCATCACCGGAGCAATAAAATACACGTTAAAAGTGCAACCTTTTGCCGTGCATGTGTGCTACGGCTGTCATGTTGTTTTTTATTTTGTTTGTTTTGTTTTCTGTGAGCGCGCGCACTGGCTGTCGTCTGTTACCGATGTTGCCAGTGTGTTACTCTTCTCCTTTCTGCTTGATTGAGCACACTTGAAAACGAAGGGACCGTAGTGACGAGGTGGTATCCGGAATTGCCCCTCAAACCTTGCACACAGGTGCAACCGGAACGACGTATACGACCATGCTGCATATACCGGAATCCAAATTGCGCTGGAGAACACTGCCGAAAGTCGTTCTTTTTATTGGAATGGTTCTCGCAAGGGAACGAAAACAAGACATGGCCGGGTGGTGGTGATATGAACATAAACCATGCTCACATGTGGCAGCCTATCGTGAAATGGATAAAAAAACCGAAACCAAACGGTGTCCGGATAGAACAATACACGTTTACCGATTGTGTGACTGTTGCAGTGTTGAACCAGAAACATGTTTTTTGGACATTCCGTTTTAGCTTAAGTATGAGCTGGTGGCAATTTATGTTTAACCTTTAGCTTTTTTACTGTGTTTATGCATTTTATTATTTTGTGTTAATGGTTATTTTTTTCTCTTTTTGTTTTATTTATTCCAGGTAAGTCGCCAGTACACTTTGCATGTATCATAGAACCAGAGCTTCCTCCGTCCATTATCCGATCGCTAAGAAGACCAAGGTAAAGTGTTTGTTTTTTCGTTTTTGTTAGTTTGTGAGATTCTTTCCTTTTTCTATGTATGTGGTCTGATTGGTCTCTTTTTTCTTTCATTGTTTGGTTTTTAGTTAGTTTTTGCTCTAAAGTTTTTAGTTTTTTATTTAATTTTGTGTTCTAGTTCAACTGCTTTTATTTTCTATTATCATAAACTTTAAACGGAATGGTAAAATTGTTTACAAATTAAATAAAGAAAACATCGTCCCAAAGCTATCAACAAAATGCAATAAATTAAACAACAATATGAAGAATTCATCACATCGTGACATTGGTTGATAATGTTCTTCACGCTGGTCATTGATAACGGCCAACCTTTATGCAGCTGTTTCCGTTTCATATTTCAAGTGCAAAGCAGTCTCTTATCAGTTGTTTATTTTTTACCGGAAATTACTTTCAAACACAATTTGCAATTCGTGAACGGAATGTATGCAAAACTCGGATTGGCGTTTGTCAAATTCCGAAAATCGCTCTAATTGAAGTTCGTGACCTTTTGATTGCACAGTTTAATGCTTTGCGTTGTGCATGAACGAATGAAATTCCATGTTTTTGGTCTGTAAACGGTGTACAATCTTATACTTACATGTTAGTCGAATTTTTAGTGTACAGTATTTGGAAAGTGGTGTACTTCTTTGTTCACACCGGATTCTATTGGAGAAAGTAAATGCGAAATAATGCTTTCCTACATTCCGGTGTGTAAATCCAGCATGACAAATTTCTGCGTTTGTCTTATTTAGTCTGAATGGTTGTATCAGTGTGCTGGGCTAAGATTTGCTCGGCATTTCCGGTGAAGTACATTTCCTGAACACACGGGCAAACTTGTCCATGGAAGGAGAACCAAAGAAAGCGACTAGGAGAGGGTAATCTGAAAGGCTCTGGTAACCATAAACTTCCTTTTTACTTCATCTCGAACCACAAGCTGTTCAACGTATAACCGCATACGGTCGGTTGCATTCCAGACCCTCTCGCGCCATAGTCTTTGGCAAAAAACTCCAAGATGTGTGCACTGCACTGAGAAACACAACCATGGGACCGGGGTTTGGACAATTTTATGGCTGGCGTTCTCTACTTACTGGTGGATTTAAAAACCACCCCTCTGAGGGGCGTTGGAATCTGGCGCGAAAGTGTAAATCGAGCGTCTGAGATTGTTGTGCGAAAAAAAAAGTGCTGGCAACTCAATCCGTAGGGGCTCGATTAAAGATGCGGGCCCTTTTTAAGTAGTACGGGGTCGGTAAAGATCAACCAAAACGATCGGTGTTGCGATCTGGTGTGCACGAGACAAAGCTCACCGCCGGATGATGCATCTTCTCTTTCTTTTCTCTCACTTGAAACAGGCACGGGAGTGTGTGTTTATGTTTGTTCGAAGAAAAGTAAAATAAAAACCCAGCATCATTCCCGATTCATGTGTGTGTTTACGCCCGGTACTCGGTTCTGATGCGCTTGCGGTTTAATTCTATCCCGTGCTGGTACGATCTTCTTGCTTTTAGTTGTGCTGTTGCAAAGTGCGTTTCACTTTCGCAATCAAAAACCATCCACCGGATGTGGATGTGGTATCCAAGATTTATAGACGCTTGTTTTGGGGAGATGCGCATGGGAAACGGGAATGAGGCGGGAGTTTATTGGTGTGTGGGCTCCTTTGCCGGAGAGCGTCAAGTCATCGTTATTATTTTAATGATCGCAATCGAAAACGAAGCCTTTACCGATTCTGAATCGGTTGTTCTTTCCGGTGTTAAAACTCATGGCCGAAGAATTGTTTCGCAGTATCCGGGTGAAATTTATGGGATGAGAATGTAAACTGTTTTACAAATTCAAGATTGAATGAACTGAATCAAAAATAAACATGCGTTCAATTCTCTGAAAGAATAAGTGTCGTTTTCAATGCCTTGTTGTTATCATGTGGAAGAATTAGCAACTATTTGAACACTTTGTCACTGATGTTTTTTTTGAACTATATCTTATCAGAGCACAAATAACAATAAATGAAAGAATGAGATCAAACGGACACCGATGAAGAAGATGATTCGTTGTGTGTTTCAATTATCAACACAGAGATTCTGCGAAGCCTCTTGTTTGATGTTTTATTTTTTTTGCATTTTTTTTTTCATAATTGTAATATTTTCTAATACGGCCAGGTCGTCATACAAGAACAAAAAAATAACTCTGTAATATTTTAATTAAGATTATTTTCTGGACAGCATATTAGATTAGGAATTATCGTTGTCCAATACTTGCATATTTTTTCCAAATGTTCAGCTCTGCGAATAACTGGGCCTCTCGTAGTTCTATGATAGAACTTGCAAGCGGAAAACTTGAAGATGTCAAATTGCTTAAGAAACTTTTCATCATCTGTTGAGAGCTGTTGTCTAGCAGTGGGATGACAGCATACACGATCTCATCCCGCTGCTACTCACGCTTTTCAACGGCCTTTAAGAACGTCGAAAAACGTCACGTAATAACGTTTGCATCCTGTTGTCTGAAACGACTTTTTCCACCGGATCTGGCGTTTAATTTCACCTCACTTTTCAACAACGGTCCTGGGCCTCTTACTTCGCTGTGGTCCTTTTTCCGGGGTTTGCTTTTCAACCGACTTTCGCCACGTTCACCAACAAGGGTGCCTCCTAAATGGCGTTGGCTGGACGAATGATGAACTTACCATCCGGCATTCGGTAGATGCGTGTGCAGAAAAGGAGTAGAACTCTACCCTCCGGGTTGCACCGGAGCTGCTGCTACTGCACAACCCCGACTAAATGCATTCGCAGTTTAATGGCTTTTGCCGACTAATTACGGGAATGCGAAAATTCTCACGTTCCGGTGCTGGTGATGTCGCTCAGGATCTTGTGTGTATGTGTGTGTGTTTTTTTGCAACTTCTTCTTTGGGAATACTCTGATGCATCACGATCGGTTTAGCGAGACTGCAGAATCATTAGTAGATGTTGCTGACATCCTACAAGCCAGACAAGAGCAGGCTCGGTTGGTAAACGGTGGTAAACTTTAGGACTTTTTGTTTCCTACTCTACACCCGTTTCCTTGAGGCTTAAATTTAACGAGGCCGAGCTGGGTAGTTTTTTTTTATGTTAACCATGTCTCGCTCTGTTTTCAAAGAAAATTATCTTATGAATGGTCGGCCAGACTGAATGGGGCACATAAAAGTTAGAATGAGTTTTTGGCGCTTCTCCAAAAGTCCTCTATGAAGCGGGGCTAGCTTTCTTTGGCACGACTTTATATTCTTCTGCTTATGACAGCCTAAGGATATGAAGTTTTGTTGCCCATGTTGTTTGAGACATGTTTCTAAAGGGTTAGCTATATTTTTTTGTTACAAAAAAGTTTAAAATTTCTACGAACACCTTTGCACATTTTAATCAATATTGTGGTAAAGCCTCTTAAGGTCTGCAAAATCCGAAATGTAATTATAAGTTCTCTTCGGAATGTCAGATTTTAATACTTTTTTAACACAAACCTCGCTCTGTCCAAGATAATACTGCTCAAGGTTCGGATGAGTCATAATTTGAGAATGAGTATCAGCAAAAGGATTAGTACCTGTTTAACGTAGTCTAATCTGAATTAACTTAAATGAGCTTGTAACAAATTCTCTATACGGCAAAAAAAACTCTTGAGAAATGTATTGCAACCTTGATTCCGGTTGCATATGACATGCTCTGCGGCACACATTAAACACTATTCTTGACACATATCACGCGAAAAGCCATCTTGTTATTGTTTATGCGTTCCGATTACGTCAAAATTATCATTTGTAAGCGATGCAACTGCAAAGAGAGCATCCAACATTAATCAGCTCAGCCAGTCGTTACTATTTTGCCCTTGACAGCAACAGAAGATTAATCTGCTGCAAAGTTGAACGATGCAGCCCGTTTTGTTAACAGAAAATTGTTTCATTCATTAGTGTGAGCGAGCTATATGGCGAGCTGCCGAGAAAGACAGGGAGAAATGTCAGTGAAAAAACCACCCTGAAATGGCTAATTGTTTTAAATTTATTTGCTCCTCTCGGCTCTCCGTCGCAAGTTGGTGGATGATACTTTTGATGATTTGTTTGATTTAGATGCAGCATGTCCGACGGACGCTGGTGCATTTCTAGCGACATACAGTAGCTGCCTGGGGAAGATTTCACCAGTACAACCCTCACACGCACACGTACGCCTCCGCTTATCGTAGGGCTCATTAGGATGGGGTTAGCCATCATGTTTCATGTTTTATGAGTTATGTGTGAAGGGAGAAGAATTATTCAACTGTCGTCGAGTGATTTGTGAAGTCTGTCGGTTTGAATTCTTCAGCGGGAGCAGGAGGTTAAATTTCCCATACCAAGACACCAAAGCATTGGGGAGTAGTGCTGGGAAAACTCCAAACGAATGAGTGGTGAATGTAATCAAAACCGCAGCATATTAAATGCGTATTTTATCAGAAGGAAACTTAAACAATCCCTCATCCCGATTGTGGCGGTTTGGGTGGCTTAAGCCCATCATCATCGCCCAAACCGAAAGCCCTATGCGGGGCAGTCTCGAGGGCGACACAAAATTGCCACTCGGTGGAATTAATTGAAACCGGAAATGCTTAATTTAAAGCTGACTCTTCAGCATTTTGCGATCTCTTTTCTTCGCTTAGTCGGGCACTCGTGGCGTCGCTTTTGGAATGACTATGGCCTCTTGCCACAGTTCAATTTCTGATGATGATGAATTTTCAGCGAATGGCGCTCAGTCGCCCCAAGTCGTCTGCCGCAGTCAGTCGGGCAGGCAATTGGAAAGGAAATTTTAATAAAGCGAAAACTGCAACAGATTTCATTGATGGTCATCATTTCGGGTTGGGGAAAGATGCGTGCGAGCGTTTTGGGAGCATTGGGAAAGAAGGGGTGTGACGGCACCCATCGGGCAGGGGGTGGTTGCGTCGCATAAAACTGTTGTGATTGATTTATGGGCTACAGTTTGTGATTTTTAATTGCCACCACGGCGATGGAACCCCCAAGCGTTGTGGCCAGGGCCACAGACTAATGCATGCATTTTAAAGCCCGCAAGGGGGCCGCAAAATCAAGATGTAAGTGAGTGGAAGCTTAAAATCCACGTTTGAAAGATGGCCACGTGCGCCCTTTCCTTCACTTCTCGATGGGCGTTAGCTGCACAGTTTCGTTTTTTCTCGTATTTCGAAGTATAATTTTAATTGTTTCCAGCTTTACATCTAATGAGTCTCGCAACTGGTAGATTGGAAGTGAAGAAACGTT
The DNA here is from genome assembly GCA_000473375.1 of Anopheles culicifacies. Taxonomy (NCBI): domain Eukaryota; kingdom Metazoa; phylum Arthropoda; class Insecta; order Diptera; family Culicidae; genus Anopheles; species Anopheles culicifacies. Next base: position 5,063 of record AXCM01008331.1, on the reverse strand, counting down.
TCGAAAAACGAAAAGCATTTTTCCGCTTCGCGGGGCAGCTGAATTACAAATCATATTTTGATGATGGTTGCTAAAATGGCGCTCATTTGAATCCAGCTGCGTGCGCAATGATTAATCCTGCCTTTCTATGAAATGTTGGAACAATGTTTTACGACTAACTGGTTTATCTCACTATTTGAAAAAGGGAAATAGTAAGAATTTATTAAAGTTGATATTGTCCGTGGCTTTGAATGGGCTTTGTGATGAATTATGCAGAATTTCGTTAAAAAATGTTATAACAAAGGGCGAAAATTGTTTAATTTAAAATACTTCTCAACCATAATAAATGTAGTCATAAAAATATCCCTTAAACACATAAATGTCTGGATAGATAAATTGTACCGCATGGAGCAATGAACTCATCACGCGCTTCCCCCGTTAAACCGACAGCAAATGAATATGTGCGATGTTCCGCAAAACTGTTCGCCGAAAACGGGGCCACCCGGAACAGAATCGGACCTCATCCACATAATTTGCATTGACAGAGCGAAGAAGGGCTGGGGGGTAAGAGTAGAGAACAATGTTGGAACGTGTGTTACTGCACAAACCCCGGTAGGGGTAGACAATGATACGTGCTGCTGCGCTGGATCGTAGCCAAAAGGTGTGACTGTTGTCGTCTGGGGAATGAAGGTATGAAGATATCAAGAGGAAAGAACGAGCTAGACACAGGCATATGTATACAATTTATGACACCGCGAAATCGCTCAGTGAAACACGTCTGTGTGATAGCTTCACACTGCTTAATAATGTGCTTGGTTCTTTTTAATTTTCAGTAAATAATTATATTTATTATAAATTTATACTTCACGCCCAAACCGTCCTGGGATCGTGCATTAAAAGCATCGTTTCAAAACATTATTTTATATCGTTCTATTTCATCTACATTGGACATGGCTATGTTCCAACCAGCATGCTAGTGATTGTGTTTGAAATAGAAAATGAAATTACAACAAGAAAAAAAAAACGTTATGACAAACCATCAAAACTCCGCTAGTTACACTGACTCCATTGACGATGAAATGACGCGTGTGCGCTGACTCGTGACCACGAAAGTGAATCCAAGCGTGTTACGAAGGCACATAATGCGTGATTTACGTTGCGCGGTTATATTAATTACGCTGGTTGGTTTTTGTTTTGCTCTCCATTTGTCTCTCTTCTTTTAATTGTTCCATGTCAATCATTATGATGCCGGATGTGGTTCAACATATCCATTGTACAATGTTTGTCTTTTTTATTGTTCTTTTTATGTTGCATATTAATTTTTGACTTTTTGTGTGTTGTTAAGGTTCAAGAATAGTATTTTTGTGTCGATTTTCTCCAAATAAAATAAGAAAAACAACACAAAAAAGAAATTAAAAATAAATTGGGCTTTACTTTCAATATAAGGACACATGTCAGGTTAGTTTATTGACAAGGTTAATCCTTACGGGTTGTTTCAAATGATTCAACTATGCATGAAATTGGACAAGTTTCTTTTTATCTACATTTCTCTTCGATTTGTACGTATTTGCTTCAGAGGTATCGATTCCGATGTGTTTTTTAACACCAGGGTATTCCGTGCAGAGTAAGCTTTATTGCTTCCAAGGGAGGTTGTACATACACCCACCATCAATGAAATAGTGAGTGAGCTGAATTCATTAATAGAAATTGAGAGCGAAATGAAAGTGGTAGAAACTGTTAAGACTTTAATGTGTTCGTGTGTTTTTGACGTTTCGTTTGTTTTTGCATGCATTTTTTATATGTTAACTACTTTTTCTTTTTTTTGTCTTTACAATTGTGCCGATTAATCTGTTTTTTGATTTAATGTATTCAAAAGAAAGTGTAAAGTTAATCCTATTCAATCTTTATTCGATCGGGGTCATCCAAATAAGTACAGAATATTTGTTGTCACCGAAATGCATGCAAGATCGGGATGCATGCATTTGTTGTGCTATACCACAGTAAATAAATGGTAATTTCTATAATTATATTGTTTACCTTGTTCTGGATGCCTTTTTGTGTTGTTGTAGTAACACTTAGAAGGTGTTGTATGCAAGATTAAAACGTCTTCTAGAGAGACATTTTGGCAACAGACGTTCAACGTGACAGTCGATCAAGATAGCAATTAGAGACAATCGGACCGAGAAGGTTGACACGAGTTTCGTTGGACGCCCACACGGTGAACCATATTTTCATTGAAAGTGGCTTCATGTTGTTCCTGAGATGGTGACGGATGCAAGTTTATTTTTACAATTTACTCTTTTTCAAGCACTGTTGCTGAGTAAATCTCCTGTCACCATGATTCATTCGCGGGTTGTGCACGTTGCGTGTAAATTTATTCCGATTGTGTCGTTTTCGGTGATGAATTAAGGCAACAGGGACATAGCATAAGCGAATGCACAATGGTTTACCACCAAAGGCACGATAGCGATCGATGGTTGTGTGAAGATGTGTGTTTTGGGGATGGAATAATAAACCAGCGTTCTTTTGAGTGTGAGGTGAACGCATCGAAGTGTTCTTTAACGCACATAAACGGAGGAGAAACAAAACTCAAACACGATTGAAAAGTGTAAGCCAATGTGACGAAAACGAACATCTGGTTGTTAGGGAAATCCTAAAGCATAATTTTGGAAGAGCTACCGAGCCGCCGGGTTGGAAAGTGTAAAGGAAATAAATGAAGAAAAAATATCACTCGATAAACGAAAAAAAAAATCCCATTCGTCCAAAGCAGCATATGTGTTGAAGAGGTTCTTTTCCATTGGGTATTTTAGCTACCTCTTTCATGCGGCACATTAAACGCACTAGCGCCTCTCTACACCTCGAACAGACGGGGGCAGCATTAATTTGCATAAAAATTCCAAAAACCTCACATAAATGTTTTATTAGGACTTTGATGCCTAGCGTGTTCGGCAAACCAATAGTTTGAGCTGTAATGGATCAAAATAGTGGAGTTTATTTTCCTGTTTAAATGAAACCGGTGTGTTGGTCCACTGTTAGATATTGATTTACCCTCTGGTTATTCCCAGTGGGTTTACAAGTTCAGTTGTGCCACATGACATGTAACCGAAGAGGAGTTTCATTTTATTTTCCTATTTTGTCAAACTAAATTTCTCATATCTCACCTTGTTGGTGGGGAATGGGGACTTCCAAAAATAATCCCTCCTAATTCCTTTCAAACCACACTGACTTTAATTTGTAGTCCGTTAATTGTGTCGTGTGCGTGCGTTCGTGTGCGGGGATGCGTTCGGCTCACTTTCGGTCTTATGAGGGAGCGTATCGAATTAGATATGTATCTCATCACATCTATCCATTAGAGACAGTTTGCCTCTTTCATCGGTCAGCAATAGGCCATAGCAAAGCTCTTGACCACTTCGCTTTCATTTCGTGGCACGATGTAACTCCTCATCATGAAACAATAGAAAACAAAGGAAAGAGTCAAGAATTGCACTGGGAAAATAAAAATGCTGGTCTGCGCACGGTAAAGATGGACATGCTCCTTCGACGGGAAAAATATGAAAATCATTTGCGTATCGAGTTTTGCGGTCGTGTTTCGCAACGCGCGTGGTCAGCTAATGGCTTATTTCTGTGTTAGAAATTCATGCTGGTTCAATTTGCATTGAATGAATGGGTAATGAAAAGTTGTTCCAAGTGGAATAAAATGTGGTACAAATGTAAAAGAAAATTAACAATGCTCCGACATAAAGATAAATGCCCCGAAGACGTTTGTTGGCTCATCGTGGTGATATTAAAAAAATAGCTTCTTGATGCTCCTCTTCCCATCACGAAATAGATCATTCGTGGGTGGGTGATGAAGGATTTCATAATTGAGCGCCGTGTGCCGCGTCACTTCAGTCGAGTTGTTCATTTGCACAAAATTTACGCAGAGCCACGATTAACGATCGTGCGTTGCTGGTTGAAGGTTTTCCACGCTCTAAGTGGAAAATGATTAACTTAATCTTACTGAGATAGACGCACAAGATAAAGGAATGCCTTCAGAGCGGAAATGCGATGCATTTTTAATTGCTCCGATAGTCGGTGTCGGTGAACGAGCGCGCACACTATGAGAATTAGTAGGTTCGTTTAAGTAAACTTGTCGTCGACGGTCATCATCGGTCAACGGGTTGAGATTTCATCGTCCGGTCAGTCGTTCGCTTGTAAATGTGCTGTAATAAGGGAATCAGCAGCTATAATGAAACAAAGTTTCACAACATCAATCGCTCGCATTTACTGATAATCTTGTAGGAAGGTCGAGGATGATCTACGCGAGTGCATCGTTGGTGTTATCATTAATTATGTAAAGTCCGTAACATACCATTCGTTTGTTAAGTGCATGGCGCTGCATTTGCCAGTGTTTAAGGTAATGAAGCATTTATACGGCAGCCAAGTAGCATGGCAATTGCTTGTGTATTTTTCAATTAGAATGGTACGTATGCTTAAAAATTATTCAATTTGTTTAATTTATTAATGTTCTAGTAGAATGTGCAACGATGGAACTTTGATTGCTGGAATCGCTTTGGACGTTCTAAAGTTGCAATATAAAAGTTGTTAAACGCACTGGTCTTGGTCTAATTTCTTTATTCCATTCCATTTCCAAGACGGCTGCAAATTTGAATGTGTTTGAATTTATTTTATTCATAATCAACACGTTTTCGTGTATCAATTATTAACAATAATAAAGTAGACTTAAAAGACTCTGAGTGTTCCGCCTTATGTTTTTTGAGTGGATTTGCTTTCATTTTATGGCTAGCATAATTTGCCTTATCATAGTGCTCTTCCAAAATAATAATCGCCCGAATAGCAGTAAATCTCTGTTCACCTGTTCAACATGGCTCGAAGATTGATTCGGGCAGCAATAAAATGTTACGGTTTAGTATTGGTACTGCCCTATTCAAGCATAGGCTACAAACGTGTAGATTTGCATAGAAAATTTCAGCGTGGGGTGGTGTTTTTTTTTAAAGAAATTTTATTAATATTTGTTGACACAATCATGCGTGTAAAATGCTAATTAGTCCATTGGAAATGGTTTCACGCCGCAAAACCACATG
>KI424816.1:7706-18111 GCA_000473375.1 Anopheles culicifacies | reverse complement strand
AGAATGTATCTTACGGGGTCACTTGTCTAATTCAAAGAGGCTCAAAAAATTTAACACTTTCTCTAATTAAAACAAATAAATAAAGTCACTTACCGGCTTTCGTGTAACAAACGATGCACTTAACTAACTACCTTAATTAACTTAACTCACTTAACTCACTTAACTAACTTAACGTAACGTAACTTAATCAACTTAGCTTAATTGCATCGGTCTTTCCACACTCACACGTCTAACACTGTCAATTCATTCCAATCTGCAAGAGCCCTGTGGGGCCCGAGTTCGGAACGAGTATCCACACAACACTTAAAATTATCACGTTCATCACAAAAGACCGAGTGCGAGGTCCGTCTGCTTGTGCAGTGATTTTTATAAAGAATCACTTCGGCTGTACTGTAACTTTCCCCTACCCGACCGAATGCAATTGTCCAGGAAAACGAATGATTAGTTTTCCCCTCCGGTAACTCACCACGATCGTGGGTCGCTTAGTATAGCTATTCGTACTAGCGTTAGAATGACACGTTTAATCATGTTCATTGATGATGGTTGACATTGCACGGAACAAAGAAATTGATTTCCCGAAACCCCTCCCAGATGGGTGCGGCATCTGCTATCCCTTTCCGTTCCATGTGGGAATAGAGGTTGATCGTGCAATGGAGATGAGTTCCACAGCGAAGATGGTCCAGTAATCGTACTGTATGATGTCATCTTCATCATCATCATCATCATCAATAGTGTTTAGTTGGTGGCGTGCTAGAAGGGTCTGAAAGGGTTAATATTAAAAGGGAAATAAAACAAAAAAACATGAAGCCAAACAAGTGAGTGACGCATTTCGTGAGTTCCGTTGCCCCTTTCGAATGATGATCGTAGCAATGTGAGAGAAAGAGAATGAGCGATACGATCGTGTGACAGTCATCGGAAAAGGGGAGTGTCATTGAGCGAATGAAAACTCTGTCTCTTGTACGCTCATTCTACTGAATATATGCATCCCTTTTCCTATCAACACGCGTCGATTATGCGTACTGATGCTGTGTGATTGACCGGCGCTGTAGACTGACCAAAACCGGTTTTGCGTTCGTTTGCGAAAAATGCACGAAAAGATAAGTAAGTCATGAAAGCAGAGAAGAGGCAATGAAGGGAACAGTGCCAGTACATTCACTCATGCAGCTGCAGCAGATGAGTCATCGAGAAACACACAAAAACAAAACCCCGAACCTCCAAAGACTACAGCGCGCATGCCGGACGTGGTGCATGGAGAAGGCGGAATGATTTACCGGAAAGATGATTTATGTCACACTAAAAACCGACTTTGGTTAACTTTATTGTGAGTTCAACAGCTTCCGTGTCGGATAGCTGTACGATGTGCATCGCTTCGGATCATGCCCAAGCGGTCATCGTTTTGCAAATGTGATGTGGACTTGATCGGTGCGCGTTAGGTTGTAAATCAAACAAAGGCATCTCAAGGGCAGTCACGTTCGGTCCTCGAACTTTCCCGCCGACTAAACGGTGGACGATGTTAGACGACATAAAGTTTTATTGGCCTATCAGTATCCACGGAAATTACGTTGCATGGGAAGCAGCAGCAAATCCGATTCCCAACGCTGCTAATGCACTCTTCCTTTGTCATTCTCTCTCTTTCTTGGTCTGTCTCTCTCTCTCTCTCTCTCTCTCTCTAGGTCTGATGCATTTTCCGTTCTTTCTTTGCTGTAATTTCGCACTCTGTCTTGAAGTAGAATTCTCGAGCTTACGATTACGTGTACTGGTGCGTAGGTGATACACTAGATCATCTTTGTAAGGCACACGTTTGTGCGAGATCTATTGCGAGAATTTCAGATTCCCCACAATATTGAGACTCGATATCCTTAATATTCAAGATCACGGAAGCCTGTTGAAGTTGTAGTGCGATAGATGATGAAGATCACCTGCTCCAGAGTATTATCTGAATGATAAACTATCGAAATCTAGCCGCAAGCTCCCAAGCACGATGCACGATACTCTTCCCTATCTTGTGCAGCGTAGCATAAGCTCGTAATGCAATCATGCGTACAAGATGCGTACGCATGCGTAATGCAATCATGCGTACACAACAAACCTTCAGTCACACATAGCTCGTCAACGCATCTCTTTGACATGGCAAATCGCAAAACCATAAACCTTCCCTATGTCTGGGCGCGTATAATAAACCCTCGTGGTGAACAATAATAGCTCAACCCATTTCCGTCCGTACCACGCAAAAAGGGGCTGTGTGTGGGCTTGATGCACTCTCGTCGCTCCAGACGATCATATCTCCCACATCGAGCGCGTTCGCGTCTTAGCATAACCGAAGGCAAAATTCGAACAAAAAAGAAAAACATAAAACACGGCAGACGCTTCACAACGTTGCAGCTGTTTCGGTGTGTGCATTTGCCTGAAGAATGAACGGTGTGTCTCCGTACACGTTCACCGTTTGCGAAGTCAGAACGTGTCGACCAGTGGTGCCTGCTGCACGCGATTGTCTAGCGTTTTTGTTTTGTTTCGTTTCCACCGACCAAGCTACCGGTTTTTTTTTTGGTTTGCGCTCGTGATCGTCACAGCAGTGTGTGGTGGTTGGTTGTCGAAATGGCAAATTATTACGGTGTCTTCAGCTACGAGGGTACAGTGCGAGGTAATGCCGGGCGCCAAAGTGTTTTACACGTTCATCACTTGCGGGTGTTACAAATGGTTTTTTGCATTGCTTAGGTTTGATCTGCTGCAGTCCGGATCGCAAGCAGGCATTGGAGGTACTGCGGCAAACACCCGGTGCCCGCATGATGGTGTTTTCATCCGCAAACGAGATGTTTACAATTTTGCAGAATCGAACAGTCATGAATCAACGTAAGTAGAGTCGACGTATTCCAAGCTTAAGCCTGCTTTACATGTATCTGTCTCCCTTTCTTTTTTTTCCCCATCTCTCTCTCTCTCTCTCTCTATTTATCTTGCTTCGCAGATGGACGAAGGATCGCTTACAATCGTTTAAATGCACCGGCAAACATGGACAAGTGTGATGAGCAATTTTGCCGAATATTCGTGCAGGCAATTCAGTCTGGCGATCATATGCGGGTATGGATGATGATACTTTGCATACCGGCGCTGCTGATTAACAGCTTCAACCATCCCCGCATTTACAACGCGCATGGTGAAAATGTGCTGCACATTGCGGCAAGGAGTGGCCATCACGAGATGTGCGTTTACATCCTCGAGGCGATCTCGTCCCCACGGTACATTGCCTGGATCCAGGGCGGACGGACACCGATGACGTACGAGATAAGCGCCAAGCTGTTGGACCTCTACCTTAACTCACCCGACCGGTTGCGCTTCGAGACGCCGATACATATTGCTGCCCAGTACGGATGGACGGCAGTAGTGCGAGCGCTCATCTCCTACCCACAGTGTGAGCTGAAGCCGAACCGACTGGGCCTCTATCCGCAGGATCTGATCTGTACCCGGGCGACCAGTGTGCGCGGTACGTTCGAAACACGCCGCACCATAAAGGCGCTGCTGCAGGACAACTATTTCGTACCGCTGATACGAACCGAGGCCGATGTGGACCTCCCCTACATCGGGGAACCGTTCTGCCGGCGGAGCCTTCCCAACCTAAGCCCACCGCCCGGCAACAAACTGGCGCCGGACCGGAAGATCAAAGCATACGCTGGCCCAATGTCACACCGTCTGGCGAAGATATTTTGTAACCTCTGGCAGAACCCACCGAGAATGGCGGTACTCGCATGGCGGACGGACCGCAGCGCTGCTTCCTCCCACGCCGGCCTGGATCTACGGTTTCTGTGCACCACCACCAGTCGGCTGTACGACAAGAGCAACGTTTCGCAGTCCCCGGGCTACATAGTGCGTGCCTTTCGGCGCAGGAAGCTGAACATCGCGCTCGAGCGGATCGGCCACTTCCTGGCGAGGGCAAACAACATCCCGTGGAAGGAGTACTGGGACTTTCTCGATGCGTACTGCGATTTAAGCGCACCCGATGGGTTGCAGCTGTTCGAGAAGTATCTCGCACGCCAGTTCGGGCAAGGCGAACTGATCGCGATCGGTGGCAACATCCGGAAGCTGGAGAACCTGTACGCGATGCATGCCATCAGTCGGGTGGACATCGACGAGCGACAGTATCCATACATCACCCGTTGGAAAACGTACATGGACTTTATTATGAATGCGTGAGGGTAACTGACCGCTTTTGAGTATTTACTAGCATTTACTTTTTGTTCTCAATGTTAACTACGTTAAGTTTATAGCATTTACATTGTAATCCTTTCTGTTCCTTTCCGTTTTGCAATGCAATTCAATTACTTGTAAGATTTAACTTATGGCGGGAATGTGATGGCTTGAGAAGGAACTTCGATGCCCGTACATCAACTGATGGTAAGGATTTCAACGAAGAAGTTTTCCATGATCTCAAACTATATGTTAACTTCACTCCTTCCGACACCCAGATTCGATACAAAACTATTAATCATAGTTAGTTTTATTTTATTATTACTTTGTTATTCTAACACTTTATCTAGCTTTGCTTCTCTAGAAGGAATATATTAGGATGATAGTTTTTGGATCAAAATATTTATAAGATATTCCGTAAGTATTGTGTCTCTAGCCGACTCTAGATGAATAAAAAAATTAAATAGTTTCCGACTTTGTCGTGTAATAAATTCAAAAATAAGTAAACAAAATAACCAAAATTAAACCTTCAGTACTGGGCGTCTCCATGTTTAATGGGATCTTTTAAATTACTTTATTTACTCGATACGATTTCACCTTCGTTACTTCCGGCTTACATACCAGGTTTAAAAGATGATATAATAAAAGGCCAAGCAATAGTTGGAAAAATTATGACTGCTCTTATTTTATAAACTCAACCTACATGATGACATATCACTCCAAAGATCGATTGACATCTGATCGGTCTCTATAGATCCAAGAGAGGAACTCCAACAACAGAGAACCAAATACGTAGCTCTCAGTATATTTGGGTTAGTGAGGCCTATTGATGTAGGTCAGTTCGCCGTCTCCTAGTCAACAGACATTAGATTCGCTTTCTCTTTGTTACTGATGACGAGCAAGCTGAAAACTATTGAAAAGTACTCTACAAGAGCTTTCAATGTATGGTTTTCAAACCCTAAGTTTGTAACGGTTAACTACTCTTCCAGATAAGAATGGGGCAATCATCCAACGCACACAACGCTCAGATAGATAAACAATGAAATCATTAGGGATGAATTTATTGTAACCTTATCATTTTTAATCGAAAAATCTTCCGATAACTTATGACAATACGGCTGGGCGCGACTAGCGGAACAGTTGCGAGTTTTGAAGCGATTGCCGCAAGAACTGGCTCGGCACAAGGTTATGGGAGTACTCAACCCCTGGCACTACGACCTCTTCCGGTTGTTCCGGTTTCGGTACGATGGGTGGTATGCGTGACTGCCGGACTGCTTTGACGCGCGGCAAGGACTTGGTGAGGTAGTCGGCAGGTGGCATCGGAGGCGGTGCCGGTGCATCACTCTTCTGGGTGAGCAGGGCCGGCCGCAGGACGGTGCCGGGTTCGGATTTGACCGTCAGCGATCCGAGCGGTGGTTCGGAACGGTGAGATGTACGGGCCACTAGCGGTGGTAGCAGCGGCAGGGGCTTGATCGTTTCGGGCGGTATGGCACGACCCCCGCGAGACATTTGATCGGAACCGGTGGGTGAGTCAAGACCGCGCTGCTGAAGGCGTGCGTTCAGATAGTTGGCCTCATGCTGTCTGCGCAACGCATCCTGCTGCTGCTGATGGAGGAGCTGTGGATCTTGATGGTGGTAATGCAGGTGTTGATCGAAGTCATTGTAAGGACTGCGGCTGCGACTACGGGCGGCAGGACTGTGGCTGTGACTGGGACTGTGATAGGACCCGTTCCGGGGATCCCGTGGATCCGGCGAATCGGCATAGAGGGCGGCAAATCGTGTCGCATTTCTTGCACTCAACTGCTGCTCGTTACCGGCAGGTTGCGTATCCTCGAGCGTGCTCTCAAGCCGAGTGCCATTGCTGTGCGGTGTGGTGTCCACGTGCAGTTCGGAGTTGATCGTTGGCTGGGGTGGTGGCGATTGTAGATGCCGACGACTGAAGGCAAAGTACGAACGCATCCGGGCTAGATCGGACTCTATCTCCGATAGCGACTTGCCTCCCGTGTTGGGCATATGCCATAGAGTCGCCACCGCACACACAACACCAAGCACGATCGCCATAATGTAGTGCGCTGCAATCACGTCCTTATGGTTGCTGGCAGTCACCACATCACCACCGGCTATTTCCTTAATCCCGAACATCGTTCCATCGTTCGTACCGTAGTATTGCACCAGCGCAATGGCCAGCAGCTCCAACGCAGTACCTAGGGCGAGTGCCGCTTCGTTGAAGTTGAGTGGTGATAGTTCCAAAATGTGAATAGCGGGCAATGGTAAGGCAGCACCAAGAAATCCAAAGAACAGTAACTTCGAAACACCATACTCCATTTCCGTCAGATCGGCTGAGTAGAAGGCAATCGCAAGGACGAGCGCGATTACATACAGCACGGAAGCACCCAGGAATATTGTCTTTGGTGCAAGTCGAATGCCAAGAAGTGTTGTAAGCAAGGCACCACCTGCCATCAGCCAAAAGTGTAAGTACCCAACATCATCCCGCTCCAGCAATTCTTGGCTAGCAATCATACCCTTGACCAGAAATACCCAGTAGAATGCAAGCAACCCGATCAGTTTCGTTCCTATCATGTAAACTGTCCACAGTGTGCGATATCGGCAGCCAGTATCGTTGCCACCCGTACTAACGATGCGCTCTGTGGACCAACCCGTACTCGTTACTCCTTTACCGAGTGCCGGAGCAGCTCGTCCAAAGTGAGCGTACGGTGCAAAGGAACGTCGGTCCGGGTTTAGCAACCGCCCACTGTCATGCGCCATTGCCGTATCGTAGTCGAGCGGTCGGTGGTAATCCACTACCGTTTCACGCTGCAACAGCTCTACAAGTCCAAGCAGCACCAGCAGGAGGGTGCTCGAGGCGAGCAGAGCAATCGCAACGTTTTGATGCAACCGGTCCTCCCCGTTGTCGTTGAACGCGGCCAGATCGATGATTGTGACCGTCGATGCGACACCGGCTAGAAACCAGACAGTGCACAGAGACATCAGCACCACTCGGTGGCGTGCACGAGAGCGAATGTGTAGGTAACTAAGGCCTGGCACGAGCGTCAGACCGAATGCAATAGCACCAAGATAGATTGCCGGTACGACATCTGAGGAAGAAGGGCAGAAGGACATTAACATTAATAGAAGTAGAAGTAGAAGAATGCTACATCGGAACAATACGGTCTTATCAAGATTAGTAAACAAACGAAAAGACGCGAGACACGTGATTGGAGTTGGAGCAGATCTGGAACTCTTAGATTGTAATCTTGCTCAGTCCAATTATCAACTGATAAGTTGTAGAGCTTCCAAGCAATGGAACGTCCAGTATTTTAAGTATTTTACTTTTCATTCTCTTTTAAATATTTGGAAGTCCCATCAAAACAACCAATCAAGTAACCGAGATGATAATCTTAGACCTCCAGACTAGCTCCGACTCCTGTCCGGTACTTCCACACATCTCCTTCTCTTCTCGCTTTCACGGCGCATTCTCTAAATTGTTGCAAACATTGCGATTGGTGTGCAAGGTGTTTGATAGCGATCGGCAACCCATCGTACCTCGAGCAAATACACACGGTTGTACGCATGTCGTTTGCTGTTTGACAGCTGTCAATTGAAAATTCGGGTGCGGTATCTGACCAGTTACCCGTTGGTTGATAGATGCTTCTGTTTGATAGCGTGCTCGCACGGTGAGTCAGTGACAAGAATATTCTTTCCCCCCTCCCCCCTTTGGATGTTCCAGATGGCAATAAAGAAAGGAGAAGGGATGGGGGGGAAGTGATAAACACACACAGCAAGCGCTTAGGTGGAGTGTCCCGGCGGGTAGACAGGGCAGATGATCAAAGACGTTGTAGTCGCGCATAGAGGAATATAGCGCGCACGCTCGATTTGATAAGATAAGAGCGGAGCACTAGATATCGCCAATCAAGTGAGCACTTCAAACCATCAACACCGTGGCCCGGAACCGATGATGTAGTCTATTTCATGGTAAACCCACGGGAGTAATGCTTACCATCCACTAGCAGGAAGACGAGACCGGCGGTAATCGAGAAGACGGATGCGGTTAGCTGCAGGTACAGATGGATAAACTGCGTCTTGCGATAGTTCAGCTTGAGTCCGTTGGTCAGCACGACCGTTATGAGCATGGCGACGATGGCGATGATATGTGGCCAGTAGTACGTTTCCTCGTACAGGCATGCAATCAGCTTGTCTTGTACGGTGGGCAGCAACATCAGATAGCCGTAGATGATCCCGGCCGGGACGTAAGCGATCCCGGCCGTTATCTCGGCGATGTGGTCCATACCGGTACGGCTACCTCGAGAGTACCTCGTCGAGAGGATCAGTACCGACTACTGCATCGGTGGCAAAGCCTTGCAAATAAACAACAAACTCACTGTACTGATTCACCGTGCGAGCGAAGCGAAAACCCTCTTGCTCGAAACTAGCACCGTTCCCTGGTGACTCGTCTTAAGGAAGTAACACGAAGCGTCTTATCAACCGCAAGTGCGTCCAACGACTGAGCGGACTGAACACAAACAGCACGAATGCTCTGTTGTTGGGCAATCGCTTGTAATCGATAAACCACTTCCTCCGATGATACCTCTTCACACTGTTGATTGTGTTGAGCGCAACAGGTGGGTGGAGGAATCCGAAGGTCCATCGACATCGATCATGCGTAGTTGGGTGACGATGCGATCAATTTGGGGCAAACCCTTTAATGCGAATTAAAAAAAAAAATAGAAGCATTGAGTGCGAATTCGTTGCACGTGGTTTGATGAACTTCAACTGCAAGCTTTAAATGCAAATCTACGTCACGTGTCATCGAGCAGGCTAGGCAGGCTCTCCCCGAACATTACTCCGGTGCGATGGTTTGACGCCGAAATCTGATGCAGTGTATTTTAAACGAAGCATGTTGATTGAAGAAGATTTAGAAGCTAGTTGATTCACACGGAACTCCAATGAATCAGGGTAAGTTGGAACACGCTTGCCCGACCTACCGGGGCATAGTTTCACCCCCGTTGATTCAATTCCATGTAAACAGAAACAGGTAACGGTTATCTTATCACCGCACCGACCGTAGTGCATCGATTGTCCGTCCTCCGGCATGCCTCTGTTATGACTACCTATTAACTTTTACAAGCGTAGCGTTTTGCCCTCCTGCTAGCCTCCGGCCACAGTTTGAGCGGTCTGGAAAAATCGATCGGGTAGCAATTTGAGGTGATAATGTGCGCGTAAGATTAGAATGTGCCAAGAACATGCACACCGAGGAATTCATTCATCATTCCACCGCTTGCTTGGGTTCTTTGATTGTACGATAGCTGTATGATAGCGAGGAGGGGGGGGGGACATCAGGGAGTAGGTGAAACAGAGGACAGATTTATTCAAGGTAGTGGATATGATTGAGTTAGGTGATCCATCGTGCGATGTTGATGCCAGGTTTTCGTCTCCCCTTAATTTGCCTAACGAAAGGTGTCGTAATCGATATCGCTATAGTGTAATGTCTTTATAGGTGTTGTCATTGGTTTTTAGCAAACTAAATGAGTAAGTGACTTATTCTTCTTATATACTCCTAGCATCATCTTCAAATAATCACAACTCTTCTTATTGATTCATTTATTTTATTGATTCTTTTGTGCGATGGAACAACGCATTCCACCAACCCAATACTTAATGTTTGGTGTACGTTGAGGCAGCGTCCTTGAACACTACCATGAACTGCTCCATCAGCTTAGTATGGCCGAAGCACTGTGTGAAGACATCCGTGACGTGCTCGCATTGGCTCTTGTTGCAGGCCTGCTTGTTCAGGTTCGCCAAACAGACTTGAGTCTCAGCATTGTCCTTCTTGAAGGCATCCTCGTTCGACCGAGCGTAAAGGTTGTGCAGATGGGGTTCACCGTTCGCCCAGGCACCGAATCGGACCATGTAGGCATAGAAGAAGCACTGCGATTCCGGACCACTGGGGAAGCATCCACCAGCCAGCTTGCGACGAGTCTCTTCCGACACATCCAACATGTTGAACAAGTCATAGCACTGCTGCACATCCTCAATGTAGTAGCTTGGTACGAAATCAGGGCAGTTGGTAAGCGTACCGTAGTTCTCAAAGTAACACTGGAAGGCACGGTAGGCCTGGACGCATGGCTCTCCGTTGCATTCCTGGGGCAGGTTGACTAAGCAGCGCTCCGTACGCTTGACGTTGTCGCAGTCTTCCGCGGCCGGGACGAAGAAGTTGGCGAGCAAATGC
>AXCM01008327.1:0-12047 GCA_000473375.1 Anopheles culicifacies | reverse complement strand
TTCCGTTTTCCGAAACCGGGAGACAACGATCGTGCGAAATCAATTACGTACTGATTACTCGAGAGGAATGACTTAAGATGTAAGGTTCCCCGCGTATCGCTTATCGTTATTTTCAATTACGACCATAATCGTTTTTGCTTCCTTCTTCTTTTTTTTTTTTAGTTCGCGGACAAGCTTCGTCGCTTGTATGTCACGCACGTGTTACGGTACCTGGTGGATAATTCCTTTTGCTTTTTTTTTCTAAAGGCTTTTGACATTTACTTTGCAAGATGGATGAGTGCCTTTTCTGATCAAATATGTTGTCATATGTTTTTTTCTTCTTCTTAGCTGAGGTTAAAAGGAGTTCGTACGTACATGAAATTATTCGTGCATCAATCATTATTCATTTTACTTTCGAGTTTTATATTGAGAGCTTTGTATATAAGAAGTTTCTAGTTTGAGTTTTAATTCCAAGCAACCGAAATTAGAATGGCTGAGAATCAAATATAGAACAACGTGATATTCATGCACAGGAACAGAAATGATTGAAAGCGGAACTGTTTCTGATTTTGTAATCGGATATCAACTGATCCAGTTTTTTGTACTTTTTTTTTCTCCAGCGAAACATGCCTCACAAGCAATTCCACAAATGTTAAGGCTCGCCATTGTCTAAAGACGGCAGCAAACGATAAACGGATCAGTTCAAAACAGTTGAGCTACCGTAACCGTACCGTACTACGGGGCTACGCTATAAGCGGATTAGAAACGACTCACAAAAAGACGACAAAATGCTTCCGAAATCAGCACTACCGCCCCGACTCGTCTTAACTCGTCGTGTGGTTCGTCTTTTTGTGCCTTTCATCATACACAGTTTTTTTTATCAACTTCCACCCAGGACGCATCCTGCGCGTAGCATGTTTCCTATCAAACATTCCCACAGAACAGCGAGAAAGCCTCCTAAGAAGACGCACACACACAATAACAACAAAAGAACCCACCCTCTAATACAGTTGCGTTTCGTAAAACTAAGACGAATGCTGCGCACCGCCGAAACGGTGGATTGAGGCGTGCTGGGCCACAGGAAAAACTTATGCAAAGCACTCGAAATGAAAAATGTCTGTGTTGAAGGCAAACCACTACGTATCTGCGCTTCGTCCAGGATTTGCATGGACGAACGGTTTTTTGTTCGACCCCTTCCCAATCCGGGTAGCCTCCTCGGTCCTCGGGAATAACGGGAACGGGAAATATATCCACTGAAAAACAAGTAGAAGTACATACACACACACAAATTTGTGCGTCAGACTTTCTATTCGAAAACCTGCCAAAAACAATGGTTTGTGGAGATTTTTCTGTTTTCGCTCGCTCGCAAAAACCGATGGCCGCGCATCGCAGCACAATAATAAATAGGATTATTTATGTTGGAAAGTTTCTTCGATCTGTTTGCCAGCCGTTGTACTGTTGATGGTGCAGCACGGTGCGTTAGCATATTTTTCGTGGTTTGAACGGAAAATTTAATGCTTTCTTTACTTTAGCTTTTCCTTCGACCGATTGGTCAATATATGAAAATGAAATGTGTTTGTTAAAGTTGTGCTTCTGTTTTACTAGTTTGTCCAACTTCTTTCCCTGTTTTCTTTGCACATTTTTTTTCTTGACCAATTAACAGCGATATTTCCAACACAAGTTCAAAGAACTAAAAGCGTTCGGTCGATGCCGTTTCATTGCATTATGCACGTAGCAAACGTACCTTCCAAACGCCACACTAATTGGGCAATGAAAAGTATGCTCTCGATGGCATCTCGCTGCAGAGTCCCCTCTTCTTCAACTTGCCAAATACTTTGCGCATATTTATTACACAATACACAGTAGAACTGTACAGTTTCAATTACTTTGCCGCCTCCGGCCGAAATGTCCTTACCGTAGTTAACAAGCGCTCTGCAGCAACGGAACGAATGAACGGTAGCATGCAGATATTCAAAATATACATTGAAAGGCGCTAATTGAGCCGTACTAAGCACAAGAAGCAGGTTATGTTTTTCGTTTCGCCCGTCGCTCGGAAGGAAAATGGGGCGAGGAAACGTTGTGTTTGTGGTATTTTTACCGCATAAATTGTTACTTGTGTTTCAGCAGTTCTCTCCGAACCCCGTTCGAGTGAAAAGTGGAAAAGATTCTGATGAACCGGGAGCATAATGATTGAAGTTAATTAATGCGCTGACCTGAAACACTTAGCAAGCCAACAAACCCATCCACTGGAACGTGGTACGATTTGACATTTTTTCGAAATGAATGAACACTCTTAGCTGCTCTTGGAGTGTCTGCCAAAGATCACTCTAAAATTGGAAAGCTGTTCAATGGTTAGCCGGTTTTACAGTTCAGTATAATCTTCCGAAAGGGAAAGAAGTTCATTATAAAACAAAAACACATAACTATTTCATCACCTTGAGCCCTTGGACGATGGTTTTTTTGTTGTTGCTGTTTGCTTATCTCTGTCACAGTTTGGCAACTGCATGCGGCAACGTTGAAGTATTTTTCGCGCTTCATACTTCAAACCGCCATAAACTGCAACCATAAGCTGCGCAACGATCGTGTGGTTTCACTTCTTCTTCTATCTCCACTTCCTCTTGCATGCCGGATGGGATTGTTCATTCGCTCGTTAAATGCACCACCATCATCGACACTTTGCGCGGCTAATGATATTACTCATAAATAATCATATTATCGTAAACTTGGTTATGTACGATTTTCAGGTTGACTGGTTAACAGTTTTGGAGCGGTTTATTATTTTTTATTTTTCATAAAACACGTTTTCAGTGGAAACATATTTAACACCTTCGCCGAGAACACGTGCTTTATCTCACTGAATCATTGAGCTGTACGGGGTTTTTTTTATGATGTTTGATCTGAATACTAATTCTTTTGATAAACCGATATAAAAGTGTATGAACTATTCTTCAAATATTGAAGAGGAATGTTTTTGAAATACTAGTTTAAATCCACTTCTGAACCAATGTATTGAGTTTTAAAGTACGAAAACCACGATACAGTTTGTGACTTGCTACAGCAGGTAAAACCATGATGGTTGGTTTAAATGGACCAATAACTTCAAGTTCATATCCTCTCGACTCGAACGGTCGGGAATAGACGCCAATGGGGCAGACATGGAGCATCTTCAGTAGCTCATCCGCTCAGGTACGGATGGTACGATGGGCTGCAGTAACTGGAGTGAACGCTTCTCACCCAAACAAAAACCGATCGATGCACACATAAATTCGCTTTTGAAGGCGTGAATGGTTGGCGGTAACATATTTATGTCATCAATGTGTGTACAGGGAGTACGAATTACGGCATTTATTGCCTTACAACGTCTGGAAGCACCATGCGTGCAACTACACAAGAAGGAATGAATTTAATGTTTAACATTCTTTACCTTGAGTGATTTAGAAAAAAACGTATTAGTATAAATTATTTGAATTTCATGACAAGTTTTTATCTAAACTCGTTCCAACGATTAATAGAAAACATTATAAATAAATACAAAGTTTTTCCATAATAGCATTCATTATTGAAGTAGCCACTATAAATCATGAAAATTACAAAACAATGCTACGTGCTTCCAAAAGTTATACAAGGACGATAACATTATCAACAATAATCGATTAAGGGAAGAGAAGAAAACCAATACTACCGCAAAAACAAAAACGACTAAAGGATCTCCAAAAAGGATCCATCTCATTGAATTGAATACTTTGGAAAGTTTTGCCCTAAGTTTGCGACCACCCCGGTGGCTCGCTACATTGCTGACCGTGTTTGTTTCCGCATTCTTTTGCAGCAACGCATGAAAGATGGCACAGTGAAGGTAGTAAATCGCAGTGCATTGATAACACAAATAGATCAGCATATTTTATGCTTTCCACCGAACCCATTCTTCCCAGCTTTTTGGGCAATAGATCACACGGGTTAAGGGTTGCTTTGGGGGAAAAGTTTCCTTAAGGGTAACAGCCATCCTGTCCCAGATAGAGAAAAACCTGGAAGAAAAGTTTCTGAAAAGCCCCAGGAAGATTTCCTTTTTAAAATAGGTATTAATCTTTTCCCTGCTGCCCTCGATATAGCCAATCGTTTTTAAAGGCTGGTCTTCGATTGGAATTTAATATTTGCTCCCTTAACAAATGTTGCGTCAAGAATCAATTTCAACAAAACTACAAAATGAATGAGCACTCATTACCGAACCCCTCAACATACAGAGAGATAGTTGAAGAAATGTGACTGTCCAGCATATGCGATGACAGACCCGATTGGTGTTCGTTAATATCAACAAAACTGCTGCAAAATCCAGTTCCAGATCTACCTCAAGAGCTAATGACGTGTGATGATGATGATGACGTTACCGATGACGATGATGAGAAAAAGGCATACTGTTGTTGTGTAACGGGGAAAATCGTAAATATTATTAATGCGAAAAAGCCGACGCCCTACGCGTGTGCTGCGTGGTGGGTAAATATTTATATTTATGGTTGGGATCAGCAAAATTATTGATTTTTATGTGTTACCATTTCTACCACCCTTGGTTCGTATTGTTATTCCTAGCGCCAGCACATACCTCGCACAAATGGTTTCCACTTCATCAAAGCAAATTCCAGGCCCGGACGTACGGGCTATTACACCGAACCTGGAGTGGAGGGTTTGAAGCTTATTTTTAAGGCGATACCTAACTATGGAATACAGATTTATCATCCATGGTGGGGTTTTTATCTTAAATCATTTAACCCTGCTGCAACCCTGGTACGGGCGTACAAAATATGCTGCATGACAAAGATAGATGAATTATTAAAATTAATTATCACTTCAGCATCAGCAGAAAATCCACTTAAATTTTCCATCCACCACACTCCGGCAGCGCTCGACCATGATTCGAGGTTGAAGCGCCCAAACGGCCACCAAGCGGTGTATCGGTAAATGGGACCTTAAAATATGGAAACCCATGTCCATAGGTCATCGTTTCGTTTTCCCTTCGCATCCGTTTCCCGGGAACCGGCCAGCTCGAAAGATTAATATTCACAGCTTCGTTGCTGCGTTGGCACCGAACCAAGAGCCAGGGTCCGGACCGGAATGGGTTTCAATTTGTGCTTGCGGTTGCTCTGAAGTCTGGCAGTCGGCACCCTCCTCTCCGGGGAAGGTTGACGATCTTTTTAATGGTCTGTTCCGGTTTGCGCTGTAAGACGTTCTCACTCACTCGGCACAACACCTTTCGTTCTGGGGACGCAGTGGACTTGCCGGAGAATTCTCCAAGGTTACAAAAAAGGTTCCCTCTTGGGTTGGCGGTTCCTCTTGAAAGTGGCTGGATGGACCGGTACCATCGTTTGTTGCCGAGTGACGAAGATCGCTTCGGTGCGAGCACTCGGACGGTACCCTAAACAAATATCATTAACAGCAAGAGTGTTCCCGGCGTAGCGGCGTGTCCGCTCGAGCGTCTCGCAATAAGTAGCAAAATACTGTGGTTAACGTGAAACCTTTTTTCTCGTGCTCGTTCCCTCTTGCCGTCAACAAATTCTGGAATCTTTTGCCTTTGTGTCAACCAATCAAGCTGATTCACCACCGATCGGACCACTCGGTGGTTCTGGGTGGCCTCCGGTTTTCGGTCGGTTCACACCAATCGCCGCACCGTACAGATCCTTTTATTATACATATTTTTATGTCGCTAGTTTTGTTTGGACAAGGATAAGAAATCCTCGTGTACAAAGTACACACACAAACATTGGTCCTGAAGATAGGCCCGCAGATAGTCTTCCTGCTTTGGTTGTCGCCCGTCGTGCAAACAGTCCTAGCCGACATCAGCGGCCAACTCTTCGGCTTGGGCTCTTTGCGTTTTAGAAAATATGAACGATAAAAGAAAGCACTAAGTACGCAGCAGCAGGAGAGCAAGTTTTTAGTCCCCGAAAGTCTTAAGTACCGAGTGGCTTGCGAAAGGTCCATCGTTTGCTCAAGAAACAGAACAGGACAATGGTCGAGAAAACGATCGGTCACAAACGATTACGGGTGAACCTTTCGTGAATAGAGGGAAAGATGTATGCGTTAGGATCCCATTTCTTACCAACCGGCAGCTTAGGCAGTGCAAAGCTTCAGCTTTCCCTCAGTTGCAACCCCATTCGACACACTCGGTATAAAATTCTGTGTTTAACTGGTCGTTAGAATGTTTGTACATGTCGTCCAGGTGAACGTCGTCCGCCTGGCTTGCTTGGCTGGTGTACTGAAAAAGGAAAAAAACAACGACGTGTGTCTAAATGATGTGTCTGGGGGCTCCTTCCCGTCTGTAATGGCCCCGATTGGGTAAAGAAATCGAAGCATCAGCTCACAGCACACCAGAGCTCTCGAGTACGGAAGCTTGTTATTGTCTTGGACATGTCCAGCTCGATGGGATTCCACTTGAATGTGGGTAGCTGGGGCGGGGAAAGATTGTTGTGTAGTCATCATATTATATTACCGATCCCGGGCATTCATCCTTCTTCGAAAACGACCGTCGAGTAGGGACGGCCCTTTCTAACACATACGGAATGCAAATATTTATTGAAATTATCGATTGCATGCTATCCCTAATCCCTTCCATAATCGTTGGTGACAGTTTTAAGGGTACCAGCGTAAGGTGACATGCGTATCTTGTGTCCCCTGCCAGGATCAACTTATTACTAGCCGATAGCAAGCCACTTGAAACAACATTTGCCCAAAACCAATCCATTTTCCAACCTTTCTCGGGGGAAGGGGGATGGACAACACGTGTGTCCAGGCTTTGGAAGTAATAATAGCCACAGCAGATGCTCTAAAATATGCGCAATCGAAACGGTACTGGAGGTTTAACGTTAAATGTGCTCTGAGGAATGTTGGGCAATAACTGGAGCTGGAAGTTAGTGCGGTACATCGATACTTTCTGTGTCATATTTTGCAGACCATTGGCAGTAAGGGAGCTTGATAGGCTTTTTTTGACCAGCCGTCTTG
Organism: Anopheles culicifacies; assembly: GCA_000473375.1. NCBI lineage: Eukaryota > Metazoa > Arthropoda > Insecta > Diptera > Culicidae > Anopheles > Anopheles culicifacies. The sequence goes on along the minus strand of AXCM01008327.1, from coordinate 5,084 downwards.
ATCGTAAAATACGAAACAGGATCGAGACTGTGAGGATCAACTGCTAAAGTGGTTGAAGACGGTACATGTCCAAATTGGGAGAAGAGAGCTTTTTCCATTTCGTGGAAAACTGGTATCAAGTGTTCGAAAACTAACACGATTTATGGTCCAAAAATAAGTCCCTCTTTTCGGAGTTTTCCAAAATGGCACAATCTGTTGTCCAACTAGGTGGAATACGATATCGAAGGTGTCTTAAAATACATTAAATGACATGCACATGCAATCACCCATTCGATAGGTTGTTCAGATGCAACGGTTACTATCTCTTGGCGTGGTATGCACTCTAATAATAGTGTGTTGTTTGGACAACAGGTAAAAGTGATTCTTCGAAAACAACTTGACGAAAATAGCCAGGAACGTTTATTTCACCGATTCGACACCTATGAATGGATGACAGGACTTGAAAAGGCTCTCAGAAGGGATATCCAAAGGCGAGTTATTAACAAAAACTGTCAATCTTCTAATGTAAACCCACATAGATCTTTGCGTCACTCATAATCTCATGTAGTTCTAGTATGAATCATTTATTTTCTTTAAAAAAAAAACAATAGACTTGTTTTCTTAAATCTGAATAATAATTTAGCGAATATTTAAGTACCAACAATGACACAAGTTAAGAAAAATAGTAACAAAACATGCTCACCTTCATATGGTTTTTTTTTTCATTTTTCCCAAACTGCATGACGATTTCTTTGATCCGAATGTTATTCCACATGCAACCAAAGGGAAAACATCAAGGACTTGCGTATCTTCTTGCGCTCGCATTCCCCCCTCCCCCTCCCACCCGTTTTTTCCTCGCTGTCACAAACTTTCTCTGAAGTCAAGATGGAATTGAAATAGTTTTCCCAAAGCTTCCTTCTACTCATTGCACTGGGAACCACCAACGCGCGTCTCTCACCTTCTACGACTCCTTTGAACAGGAAGGCTTTTCTTTATGTCTCAAAATTTTCCACACGGATGCCTGTTGTCGAAAAATCCTCTCCCCATTTCACGAGGCTCCTTGCTTTTTTTTGTTTTGCTCATTTCTTCTACTGTTTCGGCTTCTCTAAGTTGTCTTAAGTCGGCACAACTTTGAATACCTTCCTGTGTGATATGCGGCACACCGGGTACACCGGTACGAACCGTCGAGTGGGAAGGCGGGCGAACTCTCTAAAATGGAGCGCAAAGGGGAGGGAAAAAAACGCCCTCCGATGCATTGCCACACGATGCAAAAGTATAAATCCGTCAAAAGTTTATGTCTGCGTGAAACGTGAGTTGAAATGTATATATTTGTGCGCGCGTTCGCCGCGAGTTGATGCCATGTTCCGTGAGTCAGTCTGTCGACTGCTTTTTTGCCTGCCGTGGGGACATGAACGATGCGAACGATGTTATCCGTTCATCCATTGTAGAAGGGAATGCCATGAGAGCCGGTGGGGGAGAAAGTTTTGCACCGAGTTTCGATATTTTTCAGTCTCATCTCTCGTTGGCTTTTTGCATGCCTTTCTTGCATCGTTTCGTTGCTAAACTGTAGCAACTTTTTGACGCTCGGAAGCCGGGCATAATTTTGCTTCCTGTTGTACGTTCCCGTAAGTCAAATAGTGCATTAATGGACAAATTGGAATATAATTTCATGCATCATTTACTGTTTGCGGCATTTCTTTTGCAACGTTCTTTTCTTGATGAAGTTCTTGGTTGTTGGGACTGTCCAAAATGGATGTTACTGATGCAAAGTTGTTGTTGACTTACAGGTGAACGTGGCAGCTTTTTGAAGATTATGTTTTCATTCGCATGCAACTGTGGCGAAGAAATCTTAAATCAAAATTATTAACAATATTTATCTTTCTTTTGTCTCTTTACAGGTAAGTCAGAGGAATTATAAAACGACCAATGATTTTAAGCCCTGAGCACTTTCCTAAAGGTTTCATACGTCGAAGAAATGTAAATATTGAATCTTTTTTTTATTGAATGTGGGAAGACAATTTTTGTATTAAATATATATATATATATATATATATATATATATTAAAGAACTGATTTTTACAGCCTAGCCAAAAAAAGATCAATCTCGTTTATTGATTGAATGAATTATACATTCATCTTAAGCACATCAGCATAGACGAAAGGCAAACAATTAGACACTTAAGCCATCCCATTTGATGCTCCCAACATTCACACTGTGGTAAATGCTAAATCAAACCCTTATCTCAACCACACTCATCGTATTACCGCGCGCGGATGTAAGATTTATGTGTCAATGCTCTCATAGTACCTTTGTGTATGTACATAGTCTCCATTACCCCATTTACCTGGAGTGCGTGTATGTGTCAATACCGAATGTCGTGACAACGGTACCCGTGGGATCAGTTTAACCCCCCTCCATCCGTTTGGTCGCGGGTGATACGCGGGTGTAGATAATAATTTTCCACCCCCAAGCGCCACAGCGTTCGATAAATGAATCGAAAATGAATAGAGTTAATTGAGCAATTAGTGGAAAGTTTCGTGAAATGATTAATGCAAACTGACGGACCCGGCACACCGGAACCGGGGCTTGGGTTACTGTCGGGTCGTAAGGATCGATATGATTCGATTGGTTGCGAGCAAATGGACGGGGAGCTTTGCCGATGACTTCTAGAATAAGTTCAGTCTCTTTGGAGACGCCGTTACTTGAACCGGTACCGTGTATTGACGTGGGACGAGAGCCAGTTTTATTTACACACGAGAATTTCATGGTTCATTAGTTAGTTGTAAGTGTGTATTTGTTAGTTTATATCGTGGAGCTGCATGCACGGGAGGGGATGAAACGCAAATAAGGTCATTGGATTCATTTCCATCCAACTGATTTATTGACCTCACCGGTCTGTCGGTAAGACACATTTACGGCACACAAACGATACATTATCGGGCTGGTGCATCTTAATCAAGGGCAGAATTTCATCAGCTTCAACCGCTGGCTGTAATTAAAGCTTGTGGTTGATGAGTGGATTAGCGTTGTCAATTTACGATGAAAACGGTCGTTATCTACATCGTAAAGAATTTCGATGACAATTATACAATTTTAGAGTAAGAATTTTTTTTGAAGATTTAAGTATTTTAAATTGATTCAAACTCCACCGAGTGTACATTTTGTGACAGCGAGAAACATCCACTGAATGCTGTCCTTACTCTAACACATGCTGCGAGTCAACCAGCAATTTGCTGCACGTGCTCTAATGCATTCTGTTCCATCGTACGGTACCGACCAGCATGCATGCAAGACATTTTCCCCGTTCAACCCAACTGGTGGAAAAATGTCTGCACACTGTACACGCTCGTCGCAATTCGTTGCGCTTGACGCTCAGCGCTTCAGTGCCGCCTAACTGCTCAGTTCATACGGATGCCAATTAAATATTTAAATAACATTAAACATATGTTTCAGTGTAGCGAGGAAAATTTCAATTTCCACCAAAAAACTACCCGTGGTCTGTAGTTGAATGATTGGGAGGGAGCCTCCATCCGTGAGCCAGTTTGCGTTATAATCGCAGGCTCTACAACACCCATATCGCACTACTGCTGCTGCTGCGTGTGTGCGTTTGTGGTACTTTCAGCAGTTATTTCACAAGCTTTTGCTGCGTTCGCTACCGCATCAATGCAGCATGTTGCGCACTTTCAAAGAACATTATCATTCCCGGATTGGACGATGATGATGGCCACGGTTGTGCGACGCGTGTGTACCGTATGGTGCTACTTTTTTTTATATGCACTGTTTAACTAGCCGTACCCGGCCATTCCTGTCCCGTGGCTTCGGCCTTTTTATTGTCATCATTGCATATCGGCATGTGCCAACCGTTGCTGTGCACCGTTGGCTGGTTGTGCAAAGGTACGCTGCACCAGAACCACCCGGGTGCACTCTTTGAATGACCTGCCAGTAGCAGAAGTACGCGCCCGGTTTCGTAAATACGCGAACTTCGTCCACGCTTAATAGAGAAATTCTTCACTTGTTCCACTCAGCGACACGCTGTCACATGCTTCGTGGAAATGGCGGGTGTGCATTCCTCTTGTCGGGTTGGGTTTTTGTTCAGAGAGGGGAGGGAGTCGTTTACCGGGATATTGCATTCGCTCATGATCATGTGAAGTTTAGAAACGCGATGGTGCACTTCATTGCACTCGAGCATTTTGAGTACCGCATGGCGTTCAAACATTAAAGTGAATCCTCTATAACCTTGGAGTTTTTTTTTTCGGAGGAAGACATAATATGGTCCATTCTTATAACACGTCTGATTTTCGGTGGACATTTATTGTTAAATATTTTAATGCTCTATGTTAAGAAGGACTTTATTTCAACTAGAAAACCGGTTTCTTCCCCATGAAATCACCAATTGAAAATTCTTCAAGAAATCCTTTTGAATGTCTCTCTTCTAATCCTCATCGCGATGATAGACGCTCTGGTAATTTGTGCACTCATCGCAACAAGCTTAGACGATATGTTGGGTGTTCTGCGACGAGCGATCATTATGTGCTATTTTGCCTACCTTATGCATCAGTATCGCAGCACATCATCATCCTCCTCGCGGTGCCCATGAATTCATTTCAAACGGATTATGGAAACATTTGCCATAGTTTGTAACGGTAACATGGGAAGTGGTGGACAGAAAAAAACTCGTTAGAGGGAAAAAGCTAACGAGCGTTTTCGGTCCGATGTTGGGATGGCCCCAAGAACATTTTGGCTTATTTTGAGCTATTGAAACTTCGCGCGAGATCAACACATGCTGCGGGGGCCGGATGTAGCTGTACCGAATCAGGGCCGGTCGCGTGGGTTGGGTGTTATGCGCGTCCGCATAACAACATCCACTTATCTGTGCTTTCCGCATTCCGGTTTCCGGCTGGCAGGCGATTCGAATCCTTTAGCTAACCGGCCACGCGAATTAAAAAAAAAAAACCTCATCCCGGAGGATGCAGAACGTCTGATGGACAGCTTGTGGTGGGACTCGTTGGGAGTCGTCATTTTTTTCTCTCTCCCTTTTTTTATTATTTTGAGCACCTAGTTCCAGTTTCCTGAGTGCTGCGGAGAGAATTCATGTATTTTTTTT